>SKCR01037877.1:0-148166 GCA_019454045.1 Zanthoxylum bungeanum | reverse complement strand
ATAATTGATTCAAAAAATCATCTCATTCATGCTAGGTAGCTCACGGCATTCATGGGGTTTTTATGTCCGATTTCATTTTCAATCCAATTGAATTACAAATCAACATTTCCCAAGTTGTTCAAGTCATCCAATGATCAAATGAACAAAAAATACCATGACTTTAGGGCACTAATAGCATTCGGCCAAGCCAATGATTTGGGGAAAAATTGATCCAATCCATTTTTCCACAAAATGATCACAAACAACTCCAAGTCATCCATATACAGCATGCTCAAACAAGTAATTTAGTCAAAACATGCTCAAATCCAATTTACCCAAATTTTACCCTAAGTATATTTCATGCTAAAAATGGCTCATTGATACCATTGTTGGGTTTCTAGGTTAATCCCAAGATCATTTAAGCATAGAAATAGAATGAATACGCAAAGAAGAGCGGTGGAAACACACTTACATTGAACGGCTTTTGGATGCGAAGATCAACAAAAAATTTCTCCTTGCTTGATGCTTTCGGCCAAGGCAAGATTTTGTTGATGAAGATGAAGAAGCTCCAAGCTTCCAAAGGATTCCAAGTTCTAAGTTCGGTTTCCCTATCACCTTGTATTGATCCTTGAAGTGTGCTAGCAAAGGAGGAAGAAAAACAATTTCTCTTTCACCTTGGAGAGGCTCACGGCAAATGACAGGAGATTAAGAGAGTTTTTGCTATTTTGTGTTTTGTTTTCTCAAAACAATAATGAAAATCCTTTACCAAAATATTTGGTATATCTTTCAAAAATTCAACCAAAATTTTGGCTCCAAAAATCCATTAAATGCCCATACCAACTTCTATCATGAATAGTGATTGCATGTCACTCACCAAAAATGTGATTTGACATCTATCACTAAAGTGACAAGTGATGTGACTCGCGATATGACTTATGGGCCACACTTGATTCGAAATCGAAGTGGCCTCGCAAACACATTCCGGGCTCAGTTTCGTGAATTCTGAATTAACGAGTTTTTCCGTTGCGTCGTAATTAAATCAAATTTAATGAAATAATTATGCCTAGCAAAATTACTATTCACGTCGCTTGCGAATTAATTCTAAATCAACTCGTTAGACCGAATTAAAATCCAATTTTAATTCCGCGTCGAAATCCAATTTCGTATAATATATCGAATATATTATTTTATCGATTAATTCCAAATTAATCGTTCTCTCTCTTCAAATAGTACTTTATCCCAGATAAAGTCTCTCCGCTATTAATCCCAGATTAATAAAGATCGAATCATACGTCATCGGTGAATCTTCGGGAAGCGACCCAAGAGATCCCTGGATATGTTGGCAGTAAATCCGGTCATCGGACTATCCGAACACATACGTACCTAGTACTACGTTCTTACAGATTTACGAGACAAGGCTGGCTTCTAGCAAAGCGCCATGCCTACCCAATTCTCCAGAAATATTCTTAATGGAATATATAATCTATGTCAGGCGTAGTATACGTAGTATTGCGTATAGCGATCCAGTATCGGATGTCACATGCAAGGCCTGGGGCTGGAATAGTGTATGCCCCATACGAAGCATATATCGGATCACTAGCAACTAGTCTCTTTATTATCGGATAATCATGACCTAGTCATATTATCCTGATGGTTGCAACCCTTTAGAGAACCAGTTTTGTATCCCTGCATGACCATCATCTCCATATGACTGAAGTGATACTTCTGTCTTGACATCACACCCAATACACTATGATTCTCAATAAACCCAGAAGAGGCGTATACAGAACCTGTTAAAGTCCTGGACGACCAAAACCAAAGCGTATTGATTGTCACAAGTACTAGCGATGCATGTCTCAGGTTAAGACCAAATACATCTACCATGATGCAGACTCCCATAGACACATAGTCATACTACCAATGGGATTCTGAGGGGTCTATCCAGAGCGAAGCTGTTTCCGTACCATCGGTGAACACAACCTCCTACCACACTTGCATAAGTATCAAATACTTAAATATATGAGAACTATGTTGTTACGCTTCCATAACACGCACAAGTGCGATACTAGTCTATTCCGCATTATCGATGTCCAGTCTCGATAATACTACGACTAGGGATATTTAATGATTAAACCATCGTGGATTGATATTGTCTCATATCATCTCAATCCGGAACTAATCATAAGGACTTTCATCATTCACACATTTAAGTAATCTAATTACGAAATGATAAAAGGCAATTTCTTTTGCTACATAATTAATTTGTACAAAAACACAATGTCTTTTACAAATAATGACGCTATTGGTCATAACTGTCCAACACCAAAAACATGGCCGAATATGAAGCATGTGTCTTTGGACTGAAAGCACTAATAGCCCTAGGAGCTAGGAACGTAGAAGTTTATGGAGACTCGATGTTGGTATTTCGACCGATGCGAGGGGAATGGGAATTGAAGGAAGACCGGTTGAAACCCTACCTACTCCATCTCAAGAAGTTGGCACAGGCTATCCCTGACTGTAAATTCCAGCATTTTCCACGAGAAGAGAACTAATTGGCAGACGCATTAGCCATCCTAGCTGCAACTTGGGAAAACTCGGAAAACTGGTAATGAGACCCCTTGTGCTGACAACAGCTAGCAGACCCAGTTATGATATAGAGAGAACCTTGGAAATAAAAGTCGACGATGGGAAGCTATGGTACTATGACATTCTGCAGTATCTAGAATGTGGAGAATTCCCAGAAGGATCCGGCAAGAAAGACATAATATCCATTCAGAATTGGCTTCCCAGTATGTGAGTTTGAGGGGAGAGCTGTACAAAAGACAAGCCAATGGCGTCCAGCTAAAATGTTTAAGAAAAGAAGAGGCTCAGAAGGTGATGAAAGAGGTACACACTGGAATATGTAGACCGCACATGAATGGATTGAATTTGTCTCGCAAGATAGTGAGACAGGGATTTTACTGGTCGACCATGGAAGCTGACTGCGCAAAACTAGTGAAGCATTGTCACGATTTCCAGGCACACGGTAACTTGAACCATCTTCCGCCTAAGGAATTGCACGGACTATCAGAACCATGGCCTTTCTCAGCGTGGGGTATTGACATGATCGGAGAAATCAGGCCACATGCATCAAATGGACACCGCTTCATAGTAGTGGCGATAGACTATTTTTCGAAATGGGTGGAAGCCGAGTCATTCTTTAATGTTACGGCAAAGCAGATGACCAAGTTTATAGCCCGTAATATAGTATGTCACATCATATAGTGACGGACAATGTAGTCCAATTTCAGGGAGAAACAAATGCGATATTGCAGAAGTATGGGATAGGGCATCGTAAATCATCACCTTACAGGCCACAGGCTAATGGGGCAGTGGAGGCGGCCAACAAAACCATAAAGAAAATACTCGCTAAGATAATGGAAAGTTATAAAGATTAGGCTAACAAACTGTCGTACGCCCTGTGGGGGTATAGAACATCGGTGAGAACGGCAACGGGAGCCGCACTCTATGCTTTGGTTTATGGGATGGAGGCAGTGTTACCAGTGGAAATAGAGATACAATCAATGCGGGTACTAGCATAGGCAGGATTGCCTGAGCAGGAATGGGCCTCGCAGAGGTTTGAACATCTAGCATTATTGGATGAGAAAATGATAAAGGCCTTGCACCATATGCAGCTATACCAAAAAGGTTGTCCAGGTCATTCAACAAGAAGGTGCATCCCACCAAGATCAGAGAAGGTGATTTAGTGCTCAAGCAGTCGAAGCCACTGATGATGGACCCAAGGGGAAAGTTCAGGCCCAAATGGGAAGGGCCCTACCTAGTCAAAAAAGGTGATGGGGAATGAGGCAGTGAGAATGTCAGATTTGGAATGGAACAAGTCACCGAGCCCATCAACGTGGACAGACTGAAACAATACTTTGTATAAGAAAAAAAGAAAAAAAAAAAGGAAAGGCTTGTTGGGTTGAAAATCCGTAAAGGACAGCCCAAACAAAATATAGAGCATGGATGAGCAAGAAAAATGGTTAATTGTTAAATTTGTGAGGAACAATTAGCGACAGAGGTATCCTTGCAATGCAGTTCATTATTTCCTACATATGTACTAAGAAGTAATGCAAACGCCTTTATTGAAGCAAATGTTCAAGATGTTCATAGATTGCATAAATCCCAGCTAACTGGGAAAGATTAAAGTCAACTAATCAGAAATCACGTCTTTTGTTTCTTAGATGCTGGACCAAGGTCAGAAGAACTCTAAGAAATGAGAGGAACCTCGGGAATGAGGACGAGCAACTCCAAGGATGGAGAACAACCTCAGGAATGAGGACGAGCAAAGAACCTCGAGAATGAGGACAGATCTGGAAAAAAAAAATTAGCTCGAAAACCTGAAAAGGCGACTGAGGCAAGATAGAGCAATTCGCTAAGTTGAAAATCCGAAAGGACAGCTTAGGCAAAAGATATGACGAACCTGTAAGACAATAGGGCTCCCAAGAAATTGGCTTACAGGATGGTGTTTTATCCTGTCTAAACCAGGAAGCGTCTCAGCCAAGATAATAGAGGATGGATCATAACCACATCGGATTCCCTTGATGATGTGCAATAAACGATAGTCGCCTCTCGTACTATCACAACCCATTAAGAGGTATTAGGCCAAGATACATAATAAGACTACACTCCTCTAGGGATGGGACCCTACCTCCATCCTGGAAGATACACGTAAAATGACTTGTAGCTCAATGGACGAAGCACAAGGCAGTACATTTTTCGCATTCTTAGGACGACAAAGGAAATCTTCGGGAATCGGAAGACATGATTTCAGTATCCGAGAAGGGTAGTAAGAGAAAAATGCAAGCCGAGAATGGCAGCAAACTCCTCGGGGAGAGGGCACATTTTGAAATCTGGGAATCGGAAGACATGATTCAAAAAGACGTAATCCACCTTGACCTGGTGCAGGTAGCAGAGAGCAGAAAGTTGAGCCAGGTCTGGGGATGACCAGTTTACCACCCCGCGAAAAAGAGACACAACGGGATCTTAAGCCATGAGACCAAAGAGAACTGAGCAATCACCGGAGGAGAATTGGCAGAAGGAAACTGTAAGCAGGCCAAGGGGGCACCCAAAGATTTTTATAGGCAAATGGCACCCAAATATTTTTATAGACAAAGGGCACCAAAGGCCAAAAGGATTCCTAAAGAGGTGAAGAAAACCCTCCAGCGCAATGAAGGCCTAACCAAGGATGACATTAAGCCAATAGGACAAAGAAACCCCATCAGAATAGGGAATTCATCCATGCATACATGCATACACGTCGGATACACACAATTTTTATTTTGTGTTCGCAGGCTTTGAAGAAAGAAAAGAATCGGCGAGAAGCGCAACTCTAAGAATGGAGAGGAGCCTCAGGAATGAGGACGAAGAACTCCAAGAATGGAGAGGAACCTCAAGAATGAGGACGAGAAGAACTCAAGAATGTAAATAAACCTCGGGAATGAGGACAAGCAACTCCAAGAATGGAGAAGAACCTCGGGAATGAGGACAAGCAACTCCAAGAATGGAGAGGAACCTCGGGAATGAGGACGAGCAGCTCCAAGAATGGAGAGGAACATCGGGAATGAGGATGAGCAACTCTAAGAATGGAAAGAAACCTCGGGAACAAGGACGGTCAACTCCAAGAATGAAGAAGAACTCCAATATTGTAAAGGAACCTCGGGAATGAGGACAAGCAACTCCAAGAATGGAGAGGAACCTTGGGAACGAAGACAAGCAACTCCAAGAATGGAGAGAAACCTGGGGAAAGAGGACGAGCAACTCCAAGAATGAAGAATAACCTCAGGAATAAGGACGAGCAACTCCAAGAATGGAGAAAAACCTCGGGAGTGAGGATGGGCAAAGAGCCTCGAGAATGAGGACTGATCAGGTAAGTAAAAATGCATGCATGACTTTGATAGGGTTGTCACTGTCACACACTACACAAGCCCCATCAAAGTGGGGGCGACTGTAGACACTGCATTTTTTTCATGAGCCCGATGATGAGCCTCGTATGGAGGCACTACCTGAAAAGTTACGGAAGTTGTGAAAAAATGAATGTCGGAAGGAAGGAAAACCTCCAAAATTAGCACCTCACTTGATTCGGACTCACTAGCCAGCCTCGGATTCGCTCAATCAACCTCTGTTTCAAACCTTAGCTTCGAACTCATCATGTAGCCCATGCATCCCACACAGTCGGCCTTTGCACCCTTCAACTTCGGCCCATCCACCCTCTGACCATGTGGCCCATGCATAATCTTCCCAAATATAATAAAATCTCCTTAGTTATGAGAGCATCAACACTTTCCAATTTAATGAGATTTTGGGATCCCACCCTTACCAATTTAACAAGATTTGAGATCTCCTCATCACCAAATTTATAAGATTTTATTCCCAAAATAATTTGAGAATATATTCCCCAAATAAACATGATTTGTTTCCATATTTGGAGATCCCTTCAAAACATTATAAAAAGGAGCAATCGCCGAAAAATAGAATAGTAGAGGGTGGCAGAAACTTGGAGGAAAACCCTAGGGGAACCACCGTTGGGACAAAAGAGAGATCACCGGAAAAAAAAGTGTGAAAGAGAGAAAAAAAGAGGGATCACCAAAAAAAATAGAAAAAATGAGAAGGAAAAACGTGAGAGGAGTGGGGAATCACCGAAAAAAAACAATCAGGCATCACCGAAAAAAACCAGCAAAATGGTGACCAGTAACCAAAATAACAACCAGCAACCAGCAGAAACAGCAAACCAGAAACAGCAAACAATGAACCAGAAATAGCAAACAGCAACCAGAAACAGCGAACCAAACCTTGAAACTGAGGTTCGATCTTTCTGGCGATGGCCTAACGCACTTCCGGGAAAGTAACTTAAAAGCTAAGACCTGAGGGCACCCTTTCCATATTTATTTTTATAGTTCCAGACGCTGCATACCTAGCTGGACGTGAAATACGTCCAGCCAGGTATGCGAAGTCCTACATCAAAAACAGCCAAATCTCTGGCCACATTTCCCTTTGGCATTTTGTTATTTATTTTTTTATCTATTTATTCACTTTTATTGTTATTTTATTTCGCCTTTATTTCATTTATGTTTGTTCATGTTGATGATTATCCATATATGCATGGTCATATTTTATGTATGTTTACATTGCGTTGATGATTATGTGTGTTATTATCCCTTGCGGTATATCGGATGGAAACTCAGACGTAAATTCCCTAGCCGAATCCGAATGGACGGTAGTGCGGTTTGTACTTGGGATACAACTCCACGTGCCACTCGGGAAATATTCATATATGCGTGTTGACGTCGTTATTGGTATTATTGCATGCTTTCTCCCGCCTTAGCATTGTTACTTCCCATATACATACATTTATTTATTGACGTTTTTCCTGTTTTTGATTGTTTATTATAATTTTCGTTACTGCATCTCGTATTTCTTAATTTAATATGCTTTTGGAACTATTTTATTGTGATTATTATTTTGGTTGGGTGTGTTATTACATTTTTTATTCGCTTTTATGCGTGAATTACATTAAGACTTGACTATACCATTGTGTGAACCCATACATTATACTAGCATAAGTAAGGGACCATTCTGAACCCAACGGTTTGAGGTTTTATCTTACGAGGGGTGAGTGCGGCCTTAAATCTTTCCCAGTTCACGCTGGGTGGCGACTCCTTTATTCTCCGGTTTTGTCCCCCACAGGCTAATCCGTACTCTATACGGGCTGCGAGCCCAACAGTGTCGTGGTTGCCGAACATCATAGGCATAGCGGTAAACCCCGCTTCGCTCCTATAAGGACTCCACCAAAATATATAGATCTAAGATGTCCCACTATCACCTGTCACATTGGCACATATGATTTCGATCAAGCTTTATTAGATTTAGGTGCTAGTGTTAATCTCATGTCATACTCTATCTATAAGCAGTTAGGACTTGGAGAGATTAAACCTACATCAGTGGTTTTACATTTATCTTATCGATCCATCCGAACACCGCGGGGAGTAGTTGATGATGTCTTAGTTCAAATTGATAAATTCTACTACTCCGTTGATTTTCTGATTTTAGACAACCAATCTGTGGTTAACACTAAGTCAAAAATTTCACTTATCATAGGTAGACCTTTTCTTGCTACAATTAATGCCCTTATTAATTACAGGAATGGTCTCATGAAGTTATCATTTGCGAATATGACACTAGAAGTAAATATTTTTCATGTTGAAAAACAACCACAAAGTGATGATGAGTGCCAATATACATACATGTTAAAAACAGTCTTGCCAGGAAAAACTTCTTACAACATGAATCAAACCTTCCCGAACTGAAATTGACCCCAAAGAACCATAAAAGGAGGAAAATAGAGTTAGTGCTCATTTGAAGATGATACCTGGGAAGTTAAAAAAAGGGTTGAGCCAATTTAGTCATATGTGCAGTCTAAAATCTCAGCCATCAGTAGATCTTGGAGGACCAATGGATAAACTGCAAAAGCCAGCCATAAATTCTTTCTCATGTTTTAATCAGTTCGCTACATGGAAGCCACAATGACAACTTGGGTGATTGCATCTGGCTGAAAATGTTAAACTTAGCACTAGCAGGGAGGCAACCCTTGCATCTACATTTATTTTACTTTAGTTTATTTTATTTATTTCTATTTTATTTATTTTACTTACTGTAGTTTTATTTTATTGTGTGCTAATTGCATGTTTATTATTTGCATAAGTATTTATGCAGGTGTTCAGTGCAACTTACACAGTCACACAACCCAAATCTTACCAGCAGAAACCTGATCAACTCTGCGCCTGGTAGTGTTGTTCCTTAATCAATTTTCTTTATATTTATCTTACATTGATAACAATGTAAGTTTTAAGTATGGGGGTGTATGCATAGGCATGATACTATTGGGAAGCGGCCGCGAGTGCGCAGCGGAAAATTAAAATTATGATGCCACTATCCCTTTGCCCAAGACCCATTTGTTTTGATTATTCTACAAGCCTAGGCATGTTACTATATATTCAAAGCATAAAAAAACTCATAAAATGAACATAAACCTAAATATGCGAACTATCATAAGAACTCTAATTAAAATAAAGAAAGAAAAATACTTACTTGAACCGAAGACTCCTCCAGTCCTCCCTCCAATCTACAAGCTTTTCTCGAACTCAGCAAGCTCTTCCACGTTCCAAATAGCCACCCGAGTGTGTGGCCTCCAAAGGTGCACACACCAAAGCCAAAACTCAACGGCAAGACTACGCCTTAAGTGCACGGGTATTTTTCCATTGGTGAGAGCCTAGGCAAATACCTCAAAACTTTTAACTTGAGATTCCTCTAGTCAATTAGACGTAAGGATCCTCAAAATTAGTGGCTTACTCTTAAACTTTAGAGTTGCTCACTTATATAAACCCAAGATGTGAAAGGTTTTGGTGTAAAAATTTGTAAGGAATTTTTTGGGTTTATATAGGTGCTCCAAAGACAACAAAATTAATTAAGAATCTGATGTGGGGTAAATGTTAATTAAATCATAACAATTGGATCTTAATATAGTGGTTTAATGAGATTATAAAACCCTAATAAGAGTTTGGACCGAATTGGAATTCAAAACAAATAAAAAAGTAATAATAATAATAATAAATGCAGATTTTTTTTCCAATTCCCAAAGTGCCTCTATCGTCATTCACCAATCCCTAAGCCACTTTGGAACCTCACAAATGATTTGTTCAATAATTAAACACATTGAACCATTTATTAACAATTCCTACAGCAATCATATATGCTGTTAAATTTGTATTGTGCACTGTTAACCATTGATTTGGACTTTGTTGTGTGTGACATTTTGGGTTTCTCTCAAGTTGGACATGAAATGAATCGTGATAATTTAATTGAACATAAATTATCCTCTGATCAGATGGTCGTTCGATTTCAATGACCAAGGTTGACATCTAGCAACATGCCAAGGCCCCCAAATGAGAAGGAAAGATATATATACCCATTCTTTATGCGATTTACATATGATACGGTCATTCACCTCATTGTATCCCCACCGTTTGACCTAGGGTATGGAAAGTGTCTACCCATATAGTCAAATGTATGATGTTGATAGTGTCATGAATCGTACTAACCCAAGAATCTCAGATGATTCTTCCGCTGCGGTCACAGTCTCAAGCACTGATCACACATATCAACCCGTGAACTGGAATACTACTATTATAAGAAAATATTATCCGAGAGAGTGGCGATTCTCTGTTGTATATTTACAAACTTCATGTGTTTCAACAAATGACCCAATCATACCCTTATGACCGGATCTTTTTTAACCGGGAAATGAGAATGTCAAAGTTATTTGATCCACACATAAGATTGTAAAGACCTCAAGTCTAAGGACTAGTCATACAATCGATACATGAAAGTTCTCACAGACACATGGGATAAACAATCCATGTGAAAAATTTCAGCGGTCATTTCGATGGACACGAGCAACTCATGAATCCATGTGATACACCAAGCGGACGAATCTCCGCTAGTAGCCTATGAGATCGGCTACCCCACTTAAGGGCGGATCACATCATCATGCTAGTCTCTCCGCTTTGTGAACGCCCGGATTATTCACAAAACTATGACTAGGAACGTTTGAGAGTAATGATTCTCGTAAGGTATGGAAGCCATCATCTTATTACTCCAAGGGCTTTATTACAGTGTTTGATCATTCATATAATTTATGTAAGACACGTATAATAACGATTGCCATTTTATTAATTAATGAAAATATTACAAATACATTTACATATAGCCCATCCACAAGTTGGGTATAGGGAATATCCCTAACAATCTCCCACTTGCACTATAGCCAACTAGTATGAATCTGGACGCCATATTCTTGGGTCTAACTATCATGCTTTTGTTTAGTCAGCCCTTTAGTCAGATAATCTGCAAGATTATCTTCTGTGGGTATTTTCTCTATAATAACTTCTTTTCTCTCAACAATCTCCCTGATGAGATGAAATCGCCTGAGTACATGCTTGGATTTCTGGTGGGACCTTGGTTCCTTTGATTGAGAAATGGCGCCCGTGTTGCCACAGTACATTGTGACGCCATTCTTTATCACAGGAAGCACTTCCAGCTCCGTGATGAACTTCTTTATCCAGCCTGCTTCTTTAGCTGCCTCAGATGCTGCAATATACTCGGCTTCAGTGGTGGAGTCCGCTGTAGTTGACTACTTTGAGCTTTTCCAACTGACAGCTCCGCCATTCATAGTAAACTGATATCCTGTTTGTGATCTTTTGTCATCCCTATCGATCTGAAAGCTCGCATCACAGTAACCAATGACTTTCATCTCAGAACAATCTCTGTATGTCAAAACACATCCTTAGTTCTTCTCAGATACTTGAGGATTGTTTTGACAGCTTCCCAGTGTTGCTCACTATGATTTGCCTGATACCTGCTCGTTATTCTAATAGCATAAGAGACATCAGGTCTTGTACATAGCATGGCGTACATGATCGATCCTATTGTTGAAGCATAAGGGATCATACTCATACGCTCTCTATCTGAAGGAGTATGTGGACATTCCTCCTTAGATAATTTGATTCCATGGCAAGTAGGTAAATTACCTCTTTTGGAATCTTCCATTTTGAATCTTTTCATAACTTTATCTATTTATGTAGATTGAGAAAGTCCTAACAACCTCTTAGATTTATTACGGTAGATCTTAATGTCGAGGATGTAGGCTGTTTATCCCAAATCTTTCATGAGAAATTCTGAGATAACCATTGCTTGGTGGCTTGCATTATGGGAATTTCATTCCTGATGATTAATATGTCATCGACATATAATACAAGAAACACAACAGCACTCCCACTACTTTTTCTGGAAACACAAGGCTCGTCTACTTTTTTGATGAGGTCAAATTCTTTGATTGTCTCATTAAATCGTATATTCCAACTTCTGGAGGATTGCTTGAGTCGATAAATAGATCGTTTAAGCTTGCATACTTTATTATGATCATCCTTAGATGCAAACCCCTCAGGTTGTGTCATATAGACTTCCTCTAAGAGGTTCCGATTAAGGAAAGCTGTTTTGACATCCATCTGCCAAATCTCATAATCAAAGTGTGCAGCTAGTGCCAGTAAAATTCGAATGGACTTTATCATTGCAACAGGCGAGAAGGTTTCGTCATAATCAATTCCTTGGATTTTTCTATAACCTTTAGCCACCAACCTAGCCTTATAGGTTTGGATGTTGCCTTCTGCATCAGTTTTACGCTTGTAAATCCACTTGCAGCCTATGGGTTTTATCCCTTCAGGTGCATCCACAAAGTCTCAGACTTGATTATGATACATAGAGCCTATTTCGGATTTCATGGCCTCAAGCCACTTGACTGAATCAATGTCACGCATTACTTCGTCATAACTGGTGGGATCGTCATTATCAATGACCTGATCATGTTCCTCATCAATATGGAAACCATATATTTCAGGCTCATAACTTTCCCTACCAGACCTTCTAAGTTCATAACCTTGTGGTTGTTCCGTCGTTGCCCTTTTGAGGGGCCTGGGGTTTAGTTCTATGTTAGTTTGTTCTTCTCGTACCTCATCGAGGTCAAGTCTACTCCCACTATATTTCTTGAGAAGGAATTCATTCTCTAGAAATTTAGCATTTCGTGAGATAAATGTTCTTTGTTCATTTGGGACGTAGAACACGTATGCTCTTGAGTTCAAGGCATATCCTAAAAACTTACATTTAACTGCCCTATCATCCAATTTGTTAGTTTGTGTGAGCTTAACATATGTGTCACATCCCCAAACTCTTAGATAACTAAGACTAGGACGTTTCCCAGACCATAACTCATGTGGTTTTTGACTAACAGTCTTGAAAGGAACTTGGTTTAGTAGTAGTGTTGCAGTTTCTAAAGCAAGTGTTGGGTTTCTACTATAGTCCCAGGATCAATTCAAGCAATGAAACATGTGAGAATACAACAATGAAGAATGGCAGAATCATACTTACATTGATCGGATATGCGATGCGTTGAACACAAAAAATCTTTTCCTCCTCCAAGGTGCTCACGGCAGTGGGCTATTTTGTGCTCCTCCAAAATTCGGCCATGGATGTCCACCAAGCTCCAAGCTTTAAGTTGTGATTCCATACCCACGCGTGGGTTTCCCTATCACCTTCGCAAGACCCCGAATGTGTGCTAGCACCTTGGAAATTTTGCCGTAAAACTTCATATGCTTCTCCTACATCTCATGGCAATTGCAGTAAAATGGAGGAAGAAAATGGCCCCTTGGGCGTGAGAGGGAGAAGAGAAGAATGAGAGAGAGAGAGTCAAGTGTTATGTAATTGATTTCTAAAATCAATTATACATATACCAAAAATCAAAAGTTGGTATTAGTCATTCCAAGAATGACAAAGTGTGCAAAAAAAGCAACCACCAACTTCTATCACTTTAAAGTAACCAAGTTGACTAGTTGATGTGACGCTTGATGTGATTTGTGGGCCCCACTTGATTCGAAATGCGAGTGGGCCCACAAACACTCCCGGGCTCGGGTTCGCTAATCTGAATTAACGAATTTTCCGTTGCGACGTAATTAAATCAAATTTAATTAAATAATAATGCCTAGCAAAATTACTATTCATGTTGCTAACGAATTAATTCTAAATTAACTCGTTCGCCCGAATTAAAATCTAATTTTAATTCTGCGTCGAAATCCAATTTCGTTTAATATATCGAATATATTAATTTATCGATCAATTTCAAATTAATCGTTCTCTCTCTTTAAATAATATTTTATCCCAGATAAAATATCTCTGTAATTAATCCCAGATTAATTTTCTCTCTCTACTAATTAATCCCAGATTAATAAAGTGCGAGTTATACGTCATCGGTGAATCTTCGAGAAGCGACCCATGAGATCCCCGGATATGTGTCAGTAAATCCGGTCATCGGACTATCCGAACACGTACGTACCTAGTACTACGTTTTTACCGATTTACAAGACATGGTTGGCTTCTAGCAAAGCACCGTGCCTTCCCAATTCTCAAGAAATATTCTTAATGGAATATGTGATCTATATCAGGCGTAGTATACATAGTATTGCGTATTTCGATCCAGTATCGGATGTCTCGTGCTTGGCCTGGGGCTGGAATTGTGTCTGCCCCGTACGAAGCACATATCGGATCTCTGGTAACTAGTCTCTATAATCGGATAATCATGACCTAGTCATATTATCCCGATGACTGCAGTACATAAGAGCACCAGTTCTGTATCCTACGTGATCATCATCTCCACTATGACTGGAGTGATACTTCCATCTCGACATCACACCCAATACACTACGATTCTCAATAGACCCAGAAGAGGCGTACACAGAACCGGTTAAAGCCTTGGATGACCAAAACCAAAGCATATTGATAGTCGCATGTATTAGCGGTGTAAGTCTCAGGTTAAGACCAAATACACCTACCTTGATTCGGACTTCCATAGACATATAGTCATACTACCAATGGAATTCCGAGGGGTCTATCCAGAGTGAAGCTGTTCTCGTACCATCGGTAAACACAACCTCCTATTACACTTGCATGAGTATCATATACCCAAATATATGAGAACTATGCCGTTATGCTCCCACAACACGCACAAGTGTAATACTAGTCTTTTACGCATTATCGATGTCCAATCTCGATAATACTCTGACTAGGGATATTTAATGATTAAACCTTCGTGGATTGATATTGTCTCAGATCATCTCAATCCGGAATTAATCATATGGACCTTCTATCATTTATACATCTTGGTAATCTAATTACAAATGATAAAAGGGGAATTTCCTTTGTCACATAGTTAATTTGTACAACAACACCATGATATGTACAAATAGTGATGCTATGGGTCGTAATTGTCCAACAGCAAGACCCCAAAATGAAAGAGGTAGATCCGTACCTGGAATCATTGATCGGACCATATCTAATAATGTCCGATTTCTCCTTTCGGAGACCTCATTATGATGTGGAGTTCCCGGAGGAGTCCACTGGGAAACAATGCCATTTTCTCTCAAGTAATCTTGAAATTCGTCGCTTAAGTATTCACCACCTCGGTTAGACCTTAGTGACTTAATACTTTTATTAAGCTGGTTTTCTATCTCAGCTTTGAAGTCTTTGAATTTCTCAAAGGCTTCAGATTTGTACCGCATAAGGTACACATACCCATATCGCGAGTAATCATCGATAAAGGTAATGAAGTAGGAGAATTCACCTCTAGCGGTGACTGACATTGGTCCGAATACATCAGAGTGTATGAAGTGATTCATTGAGATTATTCGAGTTAACGTTGTATATATTATAGGTTGAACATTCTTTGTTAGTTTGTAAGACATAGATACCATTATTCAAAATACCATCTCCATATTTTATTTCATTGAAATAAATAGAACATTCATTACAACTTATTAGGCATGAAAAGCCTTTTATTACATAAAGAAGAAATTGAAATGATGTTCTTTACTAGAGAATGTACATAAACACAATCTTCTAAGTCTAAAACTAAACCATTCAGCAAAAGTAATGAATAAGTCCCCACGCACAATGCAACCAGTTTTGCTCCATTACCCATGCATAAGTCAACCTCCCCATGACGGAGTCTCCTACTGTTTCTCAGGCCCTGCACATTGTTACATAAGTGAGTCCCACAACCGGTGTCAAGCACCCAAGTAGACGGTTCAGAGTTTTGAGAATATAGTTCAATCATATACAACATACCTGAAGCATTGGGCTTATTGGCCTCTTGGGCTTCCCTAGCTTCCTTGGCTTTCAAGGATCTGTAGTCTTTCTTCCAATGACCCTTCTTTCCACAAAAGAAACATTTCCCCTTTCCCTTTTTCTTCTCCACCTTACCATTGGGCTTTAGGTGATATGGAGCCTTGGCCTTGCCCTTAATTTTCTTTGGGCCTCGTGGCTTCAGGTCCATACCCGCAAGCATGACGGAGGTATCAAGCTCCGGCTTCAAGTCATTCTCTGCTTGTTTTATCAGATTGTGCAATTCTACTAAAGTAGCTTCTTTATTAGACAGATGAAACTGCATAATAAAGTTAGAGAAGTCTTTTGGTAAGGACTGAAGAATTAGATCATGACTTATCTCATGATCCATGATGAACCCGAGGTTAGCCAATTTTTCAATGTGGCCAATCATCTTAAGCACATGTCCACTAACAGATCCTTCCTTATACCTTGTTTGGAATGACGCACATGACACTTGGAATCCCACGGTATGAGCGGAAGTTGCATACAACTCCTTCAAGTGAAAGATGATGGTTTGAGCATCCATATCTTCGTGAGCATTCTGAAGTTCGTCCGACATAGAGCCAAGCATTATGCAAACTGCTTGCACATCATCATCGACGTGTTTCTTCCAAGCATCAAATGTATTTTGGTCAGCATCTTCTGCGGGTTCAGGGGGAAATGGTCTTTCAAGAACATAGAAAAATTTTTCTTGTCGTAAGACAATTTTAAGGTTTCTAAACCAGTCATTGTAGTTGTCCCTTTTGAACTTATGCTCATCAATGATGGAACGAAGTGATATTCTGTTTGCCATTTGAATGTTTGTGAAATATTTTAACCCATCTGTTAAGAGAGAATGTTAAAATTAGGAATATGTTTTCATTAATGTTTCATAATAACATGGGCTTTTAATATTATGAAGTTGCTCCCACTCAATTGTTTTAAAATTTTAAGCAAATCGCATCAACCCTAATATGATGGATTTCTTGTGGGCAAGGATCCCATTATCATCATTTCATAACTACGATTGGGGTCGGTCGTTATAAAATACGATAATTAGGTAGGTTCCCAACCATTTATGATATAAATCACAATTCCTTGATCATTGGGTTGGGCAATCAAACATGCCATAGCTTATTCTAGTCCTTATGGACACCCAATCTTTGCCACTAAGTTATAAGACCATGCCTAAGGGTCGCTGTGTCTTATGACTCATAAAAGTCAAACCATTTTCAATAGTATGATTTAGGGACAAATTGGTATGGGTCAGTCTGGTAAAGCCTAGTCCTGCAAATACGGTTTAAGCCCTTTGGGTCTATACTTTACAATGGGAGGCAAATTTTAGACTTAAATTATTATTGAGGATTTTAGCAAGTTTAAGTGAATAACTTTCAAATGGATTCCTCCATTGAAAATTCCCCAGAGGGAGGGTGGAGCGAACTCTCTTAAATACCCTTACCTCTTAGGCTCTTATTGCCTTGGTGACAGGAATAAACAATAGATGCTCTAAATTAGTTCAACACTTTAAATATGCTTTAAGGTAAGCTTTGAGTAAATGATTATCTAGATGTCTTCACAGCTTTTCCTTTTGGCTATGAAAAGGTAGTGAGTGAAGGAAGACACCAAATCATTATCTAACTCTAGTAATACATTTGGTTAACTTAACTTTAGTTTGGAAAGTTTTATTAACGCCTTGGTCCCACCCCACTTGTATCTTTTATAATGTCTTTTATTATAAACAAATGATTTATATTTATTAGCCTTAAAGGTAATAAATCTAAGTTCATCACGAAATTATTACTTAGCTAGGGGATAAGCAATACACTCTCTATTTCCTTAGAAAGTCTCTAGATGCTTGCACCCTAAAATAACCATGCCAATTCTAATCATAAATAGAATTATCAAGCATATGAGTTTTAATATGTTGGAATTATTTTAGGCATTAATTAACTTTGATTAATATTTAATTATGATATTGCATTTTATTTTAATCAAATAAATTCACTATTCACATTTTTTACAGATGCGTGAACTTCAAATGCAATTTCATAATTCAAATCTTAACCAAATCATGCAAAACTTGTGCCTAAAAGTAAGTTCATGGTGTTAGCTTTCCAACGAGAGAGAACTAATCAAAACAAAAACGGTGCTCTGATACCACTGTTGGGAAGCGGCCGCGAGTGCGCAGAGGAAAATTAAAATTTTGATGCCGCTATCCCTTTGCCCAATACCCATTTGTTTTGATTATTCTACATGCCTAGGCATGTTACTATATATTCTAAGCATAAAAAAACTCATAAAACATGCAAAGAACATAAACCTAAACATGCTAACTATCATAAGAACTCTAATTAAAATAAAGGAAGAAAAAGACTTACTTGAACCGAAGACTCCTCCAGTCTACAAGCTTTTCTCGAACTCAGCAAGCTCTTCCACGTTCCAAACAGCCACCCAAGTGTGTGGCCTCCAAATGTGCACACACCAAAGCCAAAACTCAACGGCAAGACTACGCCTTGAGTGCACGGGTATTTTGCCCTTGGTGCTAGCCTAGGCAAATACCTTAAAACTTTTAACTTGAGATTCCTCTAGTCAATTAGACTTAAGGATCCTCAAACTTTAGAGTTGCTCACTTATATAAACCCAAGATATGAAAGGTTTTGGTGTAAAAATTTGTAAAGAATTCTTTGGGTTTATATAGGTGCTCCAAAGACAACAAAATTAATTAAGAATCCGATGTGGGATAAATGATAATTAAATCTTAGCCATTGGATCTTAATATAGTGGTTTAATGAGATTATAAAATCCTAATAAGAGTTTGGACCGAATTGGAATTCAAAACAAATAAAAAATAATAAAAAAATACAGATTTTTCTTTCCAATTCCCACAGTGTCCCTATCGTCATTCACCAATCCCTAAGCCACTTTGGAACCTCATAAATGATCTGTTCAATAATCAAACACATTGAACCATTTATGAAAAATTCCTACAATATTCATATATGCTGTTAAATTTGTACTATGCACTGTTAACCATTGATTTCAATGACCAAGGTTGACATATAGCAACATGCCAAGGCCCCCAAATGAGAAGGAAAGATATATCTACCCATTTTGTATGTGATTTACATATGATACGGTCTCTCGCCTCACTGTATCCCCACCATTTGACCTAGGTATGGAAAGTGTTTACTCATATAGTCAAAGGTATGATGTTGATAGTGTCATGAATCGTGCTAACCCAAGAATCTCATATGATTCTGCCGCTGTGGCCACAGTCTCAAACACTGATCACACATATCAACCCGCAAACTTGAATACTACTCTTATAAGAAAATATTATCCGAGAGAGTGGCGATTCTCTGTTGTATCTTTACAAACTTCATGTGTTTCAACAAATGACCCAATCATACCCTTATTACCGGATCTTTTGAATCGGGGAAGGAGAATGTCAAAGTTATTTGATCCACACATAAGATTGTAAAGACCGCAAGTCTAAGGACTAGTCATACAATCAATACATGAAAGTTCTCACAGACACATGGGATAAACACTCCATGTGAAAACTTTCGGCGGTTAGTTTGATGGACACGAGCAACTCATGCATCCATGTGATACACCAAGCGGACGGATCTCCGCTAGTAGCCTATGAGATCGGCTACCCCACTTAAGGGCAGATGATATCATCATGCTAGTCTCTCCGCTTTGTGAACGCCCAAATTATTCACAAAACTATGACTAGGAACGTTTGAGAGTAATGATTCTCATAAGGCGTGGAAGCCATCATCTTATTACTCCAAGGGCTTTATTACAGTGTTTGATGATTCATATAATTTATGTAAGACACGTATAATAAAGATTTCCATTTTATTAATTAATGAAAATATTACAAATACATGTACATATAGCTCATCCATAAGTTGGTATAGGGCATATCCCTCACAAATAATACCTGTTATAAAAAAAATTATTTTATTTGTTTTTAGTTCTTGATAGTAAAACATAAATCCAATGATGATATTGTTTATTTTAAGGTGAAATCTTATAAATGATAAGTTCTTTAATGTTTTTTTATCTGATACATTTTGTAATTGATCTAGATTAGACTCGTAAGCACTTAACTATAGGTTTTAGCATTGACAGCCTAAGTAGTTAGCAAGGTGACTAGTTGAAGAAATTGCATGTCAATGAATGACCGTTTGCTTAGATGTATATCCCGATTTGCTTGTGTTATGATGTGTGGTATGGTTAAAAATAAAAAAGAAAAAAGTCTCTAAAGAATGAAATTAAACCACCTATAACCGATAAGCGTGAAGCTACCCATGGACGAGTATTAGGACCACCATGAGGATAAATGCTACCTTAAAGGGTATGTGTGTTTAAAAAAAGAAAATAAGAAAAGAAAAAGTTGAAAAGAAAAAGAAACAAAAAGAGACAAAGAAAAGAAAAAAAATCATACCATACTGAGCACAAAAAGGCAATTACAGAGCATAATTGAGATATTTAGATTGGTTTTACCCATCGGATCTCAATTTTTAAACGAAATCATTGAGTTGGTTTACTTAGGAATCAAGCTGTGAATGAACCTTTACACACACACACTGTCAGTCTGGCTTAGATGACTTATTCAAGGACTTGGATTTGAGTTGCGTTGAGTACTTTGAAAGTCCTCTGGTTTCATTACTAGGAATTCTTTGAGGACAACAATATATATAACTATTGAGACTACTTCATTTTGTTATTTTTACATGATTGCATGTTTTAAATAACGTTTGTGGGTGTCGTCGTTGTAAGCCCTCACGAGACTATAACTCGTCCACTAGAGACACTTAGGGGTTTAAAGCTTGTTGCATACACTAAATGCAATAGTGATCCCTACAAAAGTGGCTTAGATAGTTTTTATTTATTTATTCAGTTTAGTTTTTATTTTCTTTTGCACTTGAATTGCTAGGGACTAGCAATAAGCTGGTTGGGGGTTGTGATAAGTGCATGAAAGTGTACTTTGAATATCGTTAACTCAGCTTAATTATCATGTAATTGATCTTAATTAGAGTTTATTTTGTGCTTTGTTATTAGGGAGCAATGGAACATGAAGATTGAAGCAATTATACATGTTTCGGGACCTTACGAACGCATCAGAAGCACATGGGAAGAGCTGAATCATAGAATCGGAGAAACCATAAAATCGACCACGCGTCACGATGTGCAAAGGCCACGCATCGCGATACGGAAGCGTATTCCAGGGTTTTTTGTTTAGTGCATTTTTACGCAAATCAGGCCTACAAGGCCACTCTATATAAACCCAACTTCGTCTAAAACCCTAAAGGGGGAGAAAATGGGAGAAAATGATAGAAGAAACACACAACAAATAGCCAAAAAAAACAAATTTTAGATTGAAGAACGAAGAAACTTCATGTCAGACAAGATGCTGCTGCAATCTATTCAGGTTGTGTCTCTCTTCTACATGGAGAGTTAATCTCCTAGGGAAAGCTAAGGATGAACTCTTGTATTTGATTTCTTATATTCATGTTGTTGATTCCTATAAACCTTTTAATGTTAATACAATTGATGTTTGTTATTCTTTATTATCTTTTGATTATATGAATACAGAAACTATTTTTATCAAACTTGCATATAGATCCAGTCATGCTTCTTCTATGTGTGATTTGTGAACCCAGTTGTGACTGGTAAAGTTGTTTTATGATTTGGTCTTCTGCTGTAGTATTATCTGAGGGTATATTGTCGATGTTAGATAAGTCGTAACGATGACTTTGTGTGCTGTTAGCATAGATAAAATAAATCATCAATTACCTTCGAATTTAATATGATTAGAATTGAATATTTTCATATTTTTGGTTTGGGATGTGAAATCTTCAATTGAGTAATAACAGATATCAATAACTAAATATAGGAATTTGATACAAGATGGATTCCCGATGCTTTGCTGCCTCTCTCTATTGATATCTTTTAATTGTTTTTATTAATCTTTACTTTAATTACCAATTCAATCTATATCTTTTCATTAAGTTACTGCTAATATTTTGTTTAAGTAAATCAGTTCTTTGTAACCATCTCTCTGAGGAATCGACACCCCAACTATATTGCGATAGCCACAAGTACTTTTTGGGCGTAATCACTGTACTACTCTTATCTTCCTTTACTTGTTTTACTTATCAAGAACTTAGTACTATTACTTCTACGAATCTCTTATTCTAGTATATTTTATTCGATCCTTATCGGTGATAGCTTAATCTTTGGAAGTCCCTTTAGAAACCATTTTCTTGTGTGGGGAACGAAATCCATCTACTATGTCTT
This sequence comes from Zanthoxylum bungeanum, assembly GCA_019454045.1. Taxonomy (NCBI): domain Eukaryota; kingdom Viridiplantae; phylum Streptophyta; class Magnoliopsida; order Sapindales; family Rutaceae; genus Zanthoxylum; species Zanthoxylum bungeanum. The sequence continues at coordinate 126,092 of SKCR01037877.1, read as the reverse complement.
GTCCCTATAGAAGTGTGAATCCTTCATGAAACTTATCATTCATGAAAGTTATCTATCTTTCATCCTACACTTCTTGATATCTTGTAAGATGTGTTATAAATATTTAATCTCTTATGGCCTGATCTTAGGTTTTCCTCGAACTGGTACTCAAGTGAATTACTTTTTCCTATCTGACGAGCTATGGCTGTATTTCACTTCACTTGGTTTTTTCCTTTAAAGATTTAAAACCTCATAACCCTTTCCAGACGGCCTCTCATCTAACTATTGCTTTCAGCAAGCATGATTAACTTGTAAGGTCCTAACTAGATTTTCATGCATCTCACTATTGTTCCAATTGATTCATTTCTCCTTAGATCTAATATCTCTTGTTATGATAACACTAATTTTAAATATCAATTCGGCCTTTTGTCACTCCTCTCATTTAAGGTGTCATTATTGTATTTCGTACCACAATCAATGACTCTCGGTTTCCCTTAACTTGAGAATACCTCAGGTTTTTCAGCTACTCTTTAAAATGTAACCAGTTTAATGACCTTATAAGGTATATCTTACTAAAGGAGCGAAGCGGGGTTTACCGCTATGCCTATGATGCTCGGCGACCATGACACTGTTGGGCTCGCAGCTCTTAGAGAGTGTAGAGTAGCCCGCGGGGGACTAAACCGGAGAATAAAGGAGTCGCCACCCAGTGGGAGCTGGGAAATTATTTAAGGCCGCATTCACCCCTCCCAAGGGAAGACCTCAAACCATTGGGTTCGGAATAGTCCTTTGCTTATGCCAGTATAATAGACGGGTTCACACGATGGTATAGCCAAGTCTTATGCAATTCATGCAAGATCAAATAAACACACAAATTTGAACACTCATAAACATTAATATAAATAAAAGTAAATTAAATTAAGAAATACGATGATAAATAGTCAAAAGCGGGAAAATCGCTAATAAGTAAATAGTGAATAAAATGAGGGTTATTCAAGTATATGCGAGTATTTCTCGAGTGGTACGTGGAGTTATATCCCAAGTACAGACCGCACTACCGTCCATTCGCATTCAGCTACGGAATTTACGTGTGGGTTTCCATCCGATATACCGCAAGGGATAACACGCATAAACATTAATACAATGTAAATAAAAACAGACATGAAATATAATAATGCATATGTAGATAATCACAAACATGAATGAATGAAGGCGAAATAAATAAACCAAAAGATAAATAATAAACTAAATGTGAAATAATAAATAAAGATAAATAACATAAAATAAATGACGAAATAAAAGTGGAATAAAGAAAAGTGTGACCATAAATTTGGTCGTCTTTAACGTATGACGTCGCATACCCGGCTGGACGTATTTCACGTCCAGCCAAGCATGCCGTGTCCAGAACTATAAAAATAAATAGGATAAGGGTGTCATCAGGTCTTACCTTTTAAGTTACTTCCCGGAAGTGCGTTATGTCGTAGCCGGAAGAATTAACGCTTGCAGTTTTTTTTGGTTTGCTGATTGCTATTTTCTGCTCGCTATTCCGCTATTTATGCTCGTTCTTTCACTATTTATGGGCTGCTTTTTTTGGTGATTTTAGGCTGCTGTTTTGGGACTGTTTTAAGTGTTTTTTTGTCAGTTTGTTGTTGTTTATTGCTCGTTGTTTTGGTCGGTTTGTTCACGTTAATTCAATGTTTTCACATGTTGCCCATTGTTTGCTTGCGCTGATTTTGGTCTTCTTTTTTTGTTGTTTGCTTTGTCGGTTGAGGGCGGTGTTTTGGGTTGATTTTATTGCTTGTGTGTGTCGGTGGAGTTTGTTTGTGTTTGAGAGGTCTATTGTCGTGTGTCTTTGTCTTTTCTTGTTGATGTCGTGTGTCCCTAAAGGTGTGTTTGGGGATTGGTTTTTTGTTTAATCGGTGGGTTTATTTTTTATGGTGGTTGTCGAGTAGTGTGTATGTGTAAGTCTAAGGTGTGTGTTGTGTGAAGTACGAAGAGAGTGTAGGTTTCTTTTGGTTGTGATTGCCGTGTGAATGTAAGGAAGGTCTCTAATTTATAATGACAATGGATCTCTTAATCAAGGAAAGAAATCAAATAAATATGGGAGATATTTTCCTAATTTATTTAGGGAATAAAATCTCTAAATTTGGTGAGGATGGGATATCATATCTTGTTAAATTTGAAGGTGATTTGAGGGATTTTTGACATGTATTTTGCATGGGAATATTTTATTTGGGAAGGCTTGGGCGTGTACGGTGGGCTTTGGGCGTGCATGGTGGGCTTTGTGGGTTGCAGGGGTTTTGGGCTGAGGCTAAGGTTTGAAATAGAATCTGACTAAGCGAATCTGAAGCAGGCTAGTGAGTCGAATCCAATGAGGGGTTAATTTTGGAGGTTGTTTTTCCTTCCGGCATTCGTTTCCCGTGACTTCCGTAACTTTTCAGGCAGTGCCTCCATACGAGGCTCATTATTGGGCTTATGCGAAAATGCAGTGTCTACAGTCGCCCCCACTGTGATGGGGCTTGTGCAGTGTGTGACAGTGACAACCTTATCAAAGTCATGCATGTATTTTTACTTACTTGGTTCATCGGCTGTCGCCGGACTTACCAGTTGTTTCACTTCGATCTCTGAGTTGAGTTGGTGGCGAGGTGCTTCGACCTCATGGTCTTGTTCCCGAATAACCGAGTGTGAGATGGTTCATTCCCAAACCATTACTGGTGTGAGATGGTTCATTCCCGAACCGTTACTAGTTGAGTTGATGGCGAGGTGCTCTGACCTCTGGGTCTTGTTCCCGAACTGAGTTGAGTTGATGGCGAGGTGCTTTGATCCCTGGGTTTTGTTCCCGAACCATCGAGTGTGAGATGCTTTGATCTCTGGGTTTTGTTCCCGAACTGAATTGAGTTGATGTCGAGGTGCTTTGACCCCTGGGTTTAGTTTCCGAACCACCGAGTGTGAGATGTTTTGATCTCTGGGTTTTTTTCCCGAACTGAATTGAGTTGATGGCGAGGTGCTTTGACCCCTGGCTTTTATTCCTGAACAATCTTTGGGCTTTATTCCCGAACTGTGTTGAATTGATGGCGAGGTGCTTCGACCCCTGGGCTTTATTCCTGAACCATCTCTGGGCTTTATTCCTGAACTATACTGAGTTGATGGCGAGGTACTTCGACCTCTGGGCTTTATTCCCGAACTGTGCTGAGTTGATGGCGAGGTACTTCGATCTCTGGGATTTATTCTCGAACCATCTCTGGGCTTTATTCCCAAACTGTGCTGAGTTGATGGCGAGGTACTTTGACCTCTAGGCTTTATTCCCGAACCATCTCTGGTTTTTATTCCTGAACTGTGATGAGTTGATGGTGAGGTGCTTCAACCCCTGGGCTTTATTCCCGAACCATCTCTCGGCTTTATTCCCGAACTGTGTTGAGTTAATGGCGAGGTGCTTCGACCTCTGGGCTTTATTCCTAAATTGTGTTGAGTTGATGGCGAGGTGCCTCGACCTCTGGGCTTTATTCTCGAACTATCTCTGGGCTTTATTCCCTAACTGAATGGGTGATAGCATTTTGGTAGTCTTGCGTGACTCTTCGATCCGCTGGGGAGTTTTTTCTATGATGATGAGGTGTTTCAACCTCTGGGATTCATTCCCAAACTGTTGATAATGTGGGCCTCGACCCTAGGACTCATTCCTGAACTGTTGATAATGTGGGCCTCGACCCCGGGATTCATTCCCAAAATTGTTGATAATGTAGGCCTCGACCCTAGGATTCCATTCCCGAACTGTTAAACCGATGGTGGTGAGGCACTTCGCCCCTGATCCGTCCCTATTCTAGAGGTTTTTGTCCATTCCCGGAGTGCCATTCCCGGCTTGCTTGTCCTCATTCCCGAGGTTCTTCTCCATTCCCGGAGTTGGTCGTCTTCATTCCCGATGAGTTGCTTGTCCTCATTCCTGAGTGAGTTTCTCATCCTTATTCCCGAGGTTGTTATCCATTCCCAGAGTGCCATTCCCGGCTTGTTCATCCTTATTCCCGAGGAGTTGCTCGTCCTCATTCCCGAGGAGTTATTTGTCTTTGCCGCTTTTTCTTTTTCTTCAAAGCCTGCGAACAGAAAACAAAAATTATGTGTATGTGACATGTATGCTTGTATGCATGAATGCATTCCCTATTATGTTGGGTTTTCTATGTCTTATTAGCTTGATGTCATCTTTGGTTAGGCATTCCTTGTGCTCTTCTGCTTATGAGAAACCATGCTCGCCCATTTGGCCTGCTTGCAGTTTACTTCTGTCAGTTCTCTTCTGGTGATTGCTCAGTTCTTTTTGGTCCCATGGGTCGAGATCCCATTGTGTCCCTTATTCGCGAAGTGGTAGACTGGTCGCCCCCAGACTTGGCCTAACTTTCGGCTCTCCACTACCCGCACCGGGTCAAAGTATATTACGCCTAAAGCGGCCTCATCCTTTTTGGATACTAAAAATCGTGTATTCCGATTCCCAGATTTCGAAATAGGTCATCTCCTTGAAATTGGACTCTGTTGTCTGTCACTATGTGATGTGGCATTCTGAATCGATATATTATATTACGGGCTATGAAATAGTCCCAATAGTTATTCATATTATTGTCCTCAAAGAATGCCCAGTAGTGAAACCAGAGAACCTTCAAAACACTCAATATAACTCAAATCCAAGTCTTTGAATAAATCATCTAAGTCAGACTCACAGTGTGTGTGTGTGTAAATGTTCATTTACAGCTTGATTCCTAGATAGGCAAACTCAATGATTTCATTTAAAAATTGGGATCGACGGGTCAAACCAACCTAGATGTCTCAAGTATGCTATTAATTGTTTTTCTATCCTCAATGTGGTAGATTTTCTTTTTCATTTCTTTTGTCACTCTGTTTTTTTTCAACACACCTACACTTTAAGGTAGCATTTCTCCTCATGGTTGTCCTAATAATCTCACATGGGTAGCTTCACGCTTATCGGTTATAGGTGGTTTAATTTTTTTTCTTTAGAGACTTTTCTTTTATTTTCAACCATACCACATATCATAACACAAGCAAATCAAGACATCTAAGCAAACGGTCATTCATCGACCTGCAATTTCTTCAACTAGTCACTTTGCCAACTACTCAGGTTTTCACTGTTAAAAACCTATAATTAAGTGCTTACGAGTCTAACATAGATCAACTACTCAAAGTATCAGATAAAAGTACATCAAGAACTTATCGTTTCTAAGATTTCACCCTAAAGCAAACAATTTCATCATTGGACTTATGCCTAACTATTAAGGACTAAAATAAACATTTTTTTTTTTCTGAAGGCCCCCCAATGGTCTTTCTATTCTGGCCATAAAATTTTCTGTTCTAATTATACGAGGTACTGTCAGACTAGCCATAATGTTGGTCAAAGCTTGTAGTTTCTCGGTAATTTTGGTGATGTTGGTCTCAAATTGATCCATGTGTGAACCTTCACTGCTTGACGCATCCATGGTTGTTAATCTTTTCTTGACAAGTCTTCCTTCTTCTCTAAACCAACGGATATCTATGATGGCTTTTGAAACAAGGGTTTAGCATGATGCGTGTATACATGCGATGCATGAGATGCATGTGGTTATCAAAATAGCATATATCCTCCCGACCTTATTCTTCCCACACTCGTGGTAAGTCCATTTATGTCCTAGGTATGGCTTATTTTATGTACCAATGTGGGGTACACAAAATTGTTCTCTCCTACGCTACAAGGGTGAACCTTGTCTACCTGAGTCCCTTTCCATCGGTAAAAGATAAAGATCGCCCATTTACAATATTGACTAAGCCTATTATGGGGATCATGACATTTTCTAGACACGATGAATCGGGTCCTCGGTAATCACGGTTGTCGGGATGGACTTGGAGATATCCAAAAGTATACAAATATGCCATAACAAGGCATATCCTTCCTGGATGAAAGCCATTGCGGATATTGGACTCATACATTTGGCATATTCAGATCATGTTTGGACCTTCTAAGCCCATCAAGGTTTTCATACAAGTTGGCCCGTTGTCATTTTAAAACGTTCAATCAGATTATCGCGAGGTGCAAACTTGTCCCAGTTGAAAAGGCCCAACAGGTTTACACTTTTGCGATAAGGTTGTTAAAAAACTTCAAATGATAGGGGGCCCAAACATAAGGTGGCCCATCATCATTTTGAAAACTTTTGGCCCTATCGTCATAAGATACAAACTCGTCCCAGTTTAAGTGGCCCAACAAGTTCCTAACTATGACGAGAAGTCCAAATGGATCCAAATGATAATGGTCCCAAACACAAGCATAGGGGTAACTTATATGGGACATATAACTAGTTTATATGTGGGCTTATAAATGGTTGCTCACAACTATGTCTCCCCACTCAAGGGTTCGAGTGACCAAGTGAGTGCGCTTTTTTTATACCCTAAGGTACGTGCCAACGAGTGATGACGCCACATAACGATCCACCGCCTTGAGTGAAAAGCGACTTCATTATACATGACACCATCGGGGTAATAAGGGTATGCAAAATTTATGAGACTTGCGAAACCAAAGCCAAAGCCACGGACACTACAAGGCATTGTTTCGGGATCGATTCTCTATCCTCAGTGGAGTCGCCATCTGTAGGAGCGAAGCGGGGTTTACCGCTATGCCTATGATGCTCGAAGACCACGACACTATTAGGCTCTCAGCCCGTAGAGAGTATGAAGTAGCCCGCGGGGGACTAAACCGGAGAATAAAGAAGTCACCACCTAGTGTGAGTTGGGAAATGATTTAAGGCCGCACTCACCCCTCGTAAAGGAAGACCTCAAACCATTGGGTTCGGAATGATCCCTTACTTATGCCGGTATAATAGACGGGTTCACACAATGGTACAGCCAAGTCTTATGCAATTCATGCAAGATAATTTAAATAAACACACAAATTTGCACACCCATAAACATTAATATAAATAAAAGCAAATTAAATTAAGAAATGCGATGATAAACAGTCAAAAGCGGGAAAAGCACTAATAAGTAAATTGTGAATAAAAGGAGGGTTAGTCAAGTATATGTGAGTATTTCCCAAGTGGTACGTGGAGTTGTATCCCAAGTACAGACCGCACTACCGTCCATTCGGATTCAGCTACGGAGTTTACGTCTGGGTTCCATCCGATATACCGCAAGGGATAACACGTATAAACATTAATGCAATGTAAATAAAAATAGACATGAAATATAATAATGCATATGCAGATAATCACCAACATGAACAAATGAAGGCGAAATAATTAAACCAAAAGATAAATAATAAACTAAATACGAAATAATAAATAAAGATAAATAACATAAAATAAATGACGAAATAAAAGCGGAATAAAGAAAAGTGTGACCAGAAATTTGGCCGTCTTTAATGTAGGACTTCGCATACTCGGCTGGACGTATTTCACGTCTAGCCAAGCATGTCATGTCCAGAACTATAAAAATAAATAGGATAAGGGTGCCCTTAGGTCTTACCTTTTAAGTTGCTTCCCGGAAGTGCGTTATGCCGTAGCCGGAATGATTAAAGCTTGTTGTTTTTTTGGTTTGCTGATCATTGTTTTCTGTTCGCTGTTTCGCTATTTCTGCTCGTTATTTCACTGTTTCCGGGCTGCTATTTTTGGTGATTTTGGGCTGATGTTTTGGGACTGTTTTCTTCACTGTTTTGTGGTTTTTTATGGACTGTTTTGGGTTATTTTTTGTGCAATTTTTAGGGTGATTGGGCTGCTGGTTTGGATCGGTTTTAAGTGTTTGTTTTGGTCGGTTTGGGGTTGTTTATTGCTCGTTGTTTTGGTTGGTTTGTTCACGTTACTTCAATGTTTTCAAGTGCTGCCTATTGTTTGCTTGCGCTGTTTTTGGTCTTCTTTTTTATTATTTGCTTTGTCGGTTGAGGGCAGTGTTTTGGGTTAATTTTGTTGCTTGTGTGTGTCGGTGGAGTTTGTTTGTGTTTGAGAGGTCTGTTGTCGTGTGCCTTTGTCATTTCTTATTGATGTCATGTGTCCTTAAAGGTGTGTTTAGGGTTTGATTTTTTGTTTAATCGGTGGGTTTATTTTTTATGGTGGTTGCCGAGTAGTGTGTATGTGTAAGTCTAAGGTGTGTGTTGTGTGAGGTACGAATAGAGTGTAGGTTTATTTTGGTTGTGATTGTCGTATGAATGTAAGGAATGTCTCTAATTTATAGTGACAATGGATCTCCTAATCAAGGAAAGAAATCAAATAAATATGGGAGATATTTTCCTAATTTATTTAGGGAACAAAATCTCTAAATTTGGTGAGGATGGGATTTCATATCTTGTTAAATTGGAAGGTGATTTGAGGGATTTTGGACATGTGTTTTGCATGGGAATATTTTATTTGGGAAGGCTTGGGCGTGCATGGTGGGCTTTGGGCGTGGATGGTGGGCTTTGTGGGTTGCGGGGGTTTTAGGCCGAGGCTAAGGTTTGAAACAGAAACCGACTAAGCAAATCTGAGGCGGGTTAGTGAGTCGAATCCAATGAGGGGTTAATTTTGGAGGTTTTCTTTCCTTTCGGCATTCGTTTCCCGCGACTTCCACAACTTTTCTGGTAGTGCCTCCATACGAGGCTCATCATTGGGCTTATATAAAATGCATTGTCTACACTTACTAGGTATCTCATTAGGCTTACCCTCTCTTTTCCCATTACTAAGCTCCCACTGCTTATGAGTTCCTTCCTTAGAGTTCTCATTTATTCGTCTATCTATGGGCTTAGGACTTCATAATTCTTAGCTAATTTCTTTATACACTATTTTTGTCAACCAATGGCTCTTATACTTATGATGTTAGTGTTGAATGATCTTTCTGGCCATCCTTATTAATTAGATAACGGATTTTGGGATAAGATATCTATGTTGAGTCTGACTGTTTGCACCTTTAATTTCTTTGCTAGTACAAATTCGGTTACTGTCTTTCACGTTGACTATTCTTTCCTTGTCTACTAGCACTCTAGAATGCTCCACCTCCAATTATCTCTAAATTTATATTATGTCAGATGTTGTCCCAGTCTCAATAATATTGCTATTCTTAGTTTCCTTGACCGTCTGTTGGTTATACTTAGTCTCTTCTCTAGTCATCCTAAACATTATCTTCAACAAAGCGTTATGGAAAGAAAACATACGGGTCACTATCATCCATATTTCTCCCCTTACTTATATAATAAAATTCCAATCTTAACCCAACTCTGAAAAGCTTACTATTCTGTGGTACCATTGAAAATCTATCTTATCATTATACATATTTATCATTGTTTATCTGGTATCTTTTTATATTATCGCCTTACCTCAACAGTTCCACCTCCACCTTTCACTGGATGTCCTTGAGTTTCCTTTCTCGTTCTTAATAATTATGGAATTTCTGGTTCCTTTGTATCTATCTTTTATTTTGAGGGGTATTATCTTTCAATTGTCTCTTACCCTTCCTTATAAAATATTACTACATTATAGTTTTACTTATTTCTGGAGTTATCTTGAGGTGATCATCGAGGTCTATCTTGACTACTGTGGTATAACGAAGGTTATGAGGGTGGGACTTGGTCCAGAAACCTTTTTGGTTGTGCTGATCTCACTAGTTACCCATGTTGTACTTGCATGTTCTACTCATCTATAAACCTGGGACTCCCGTGTTTACTAGTGTTAGCTCCCACACTTCGATACTTCTGCTAGGTACTATCTGAATTATTTCCGCTTTAACTTCGCTCTTGATCCGCTTTTCGACCATAGATCATAATACCTCTAATTATGAATCCTCTCTAGAGTCATGCTCTCTAAATACTCCATCATGTAGCCTCTGTACTTCTTCTTAATAGTTCTATTGTTTAACCATCATAGATCTTTACTCTCTCTCAGAGTCCTACTATACTCCATTTTTCATTCCTCCTTATGAAGTTTGCTCCACTACATAGATCTCATTCTCATCTCAAATCCCTAAACTCGTTATATCTTTACTCCTCTGGAAACTCCATCAACTTCAATTTCTTAGGACATCTCTACTAAATTTCTTGGTTCGAGTGCTACTCTCTATCTAGTTCTTCCTTCTTAATATAATGAGATTCTTATGAGTTATATACTATATACCTGAAATCACTCTCTTTGGTTTCGTCACACTTTTGAGTCTTTACTTTCTTAAGGGTTTCCAATTCAACGATTGCTTCCAAATTGGCTCGACTTATTGTGACTTCCATGCTTCTTATCTATGTTCCGTTAAACTTATTTATTTGGAAATCTAGCCATCTCGCGGTTCGTCTATCTTGTCAAATACTCTTCTCTACTGGTTCTCCTCCTTACTGAGCTGTAAGTGGAGCGGTGAGTATATGCATCCCATAGAGATTTGTAAATATGCATTCTTGTTATTCACTATCTGTTCCATTGGAAGCTACATCGACTATACCATGTCTTAAAGTTCCTTAATATTTATCAATCAACCCAAAGTCTTCATTTACTTATTGTTCTCAAGTTACATTATCTATTCTAATTATTTGATCTTCCTTACTACGAACTGTATCTTTTTGAATTGTTCCCATATCATATCTCTTGCTTTTAAGTCATATTACCAAGGCTAATGGTGGCTCATTCTTCTGGGCTACTTCCTAGATTTATGTTCTCTACTCCTGCGATGGGCTACAACTTTGCTATCTAATCTTACTGTCCATATATAGGAAACATTTTCCTTGCACGGCGGAAACGATTTAGGCACATGGATCGGATTTGAAAATTTTTTATGCCATTCCCTTTGTATTTCTGAATGCTACTGCCACCACCACTGAAATTTTGCTTCAGTTTTAGACAAAATTCCAGCCCCGAAAAAATCCCGGAACAGTCCCCAAATAGCCCCGAACAGCTAGATAAAAATTGGACTGTTTTGGACTCGATTCGCGCCCAACGCACTACAGACACAGCCCCTGAAATGCTTGGACTAAGGCTGTGTTTTGGTTCTGATTTTTCACTTGAAAACAGCCCCAACACAGCCCCAAAACATCACAAAATGTTCCCCAAAAAAACTGGATTAAAACGAAACCAAACCGAGTTCTGTTTCACTAAGTAAAGGGGCGGCAATGAGTATAACAAACCCTCACTATTGTGAGCAATAAGAATGAGATGAAAATGATGATTTGTTCGACACCACAAAGTCTTTCGAACTATATCTCGTTACCAACGGAAACTTGTGTGGCAAGACTCACTAAACAATCCCTAAATGTTTTAGAGATTTAAACACACTTGTAAGTTTTTATTTGTTTTTCTTCTTCCTCTTTGTTTTTGTTAATCTCAACTTTTGAGAGAGAATTGGAGAAGAAGAAGATGGAGGCTAGGGTTGCAATGAAAGACTTAAGCAAAAGAAAAATCATATTTTCCTTTTTATACTTAGGGTTTAATTTTACAAAATAAAACAAAACCCTACCACTTCCTCCAAGCAAAATTTCGGCCATGCAGGTGTTAATTTCAAAAATTTTGTAACAACATATTTAATTTCCAAAAAGATAATATATGTTACAAAAATAAAAAGTTCACACCTTATTAAAAGGTGTAACTTCCAAAATAATGCCAAGGGTTTCCAAAACCCAAAACTTGAAATTCCAATAACGGCCTTATTTAAATTATATCAAATATAATTTAATTTTATGCATTTAATAATATCATATAATTATTAAAAATATATATTAACTTTTAATATATAGTCTCAAGTGTGACAAAATAATAATATTAATCATATTAATAATATTTATACATTTGTGAGTATATAATTGGACTATCCAATTATACTAAATCTGCTATAGTAAATCGAGCTAGCACAGGGACCAAATAGACCTACGGTTCAGAGCTCCAATAATCTCGAAATATTAATTAAGCTCTTAATTAAATATTCCAAATTATGAATTCCGGGTTATTCCACTAAAAATCTGAAGTTGCACTCTTATTGCCGCAGATAATATATTAAGCTGAACCAAGTCGGTGTCCATCGATATAGTCATTACATACGAATTGACCCTTCACAAGTATCTCGTAATTAGAGTTGGGTCATAATGTGTGTTATACCCCTCTAATTATTTATACCTTAAGTACCATTGATTCTCTAATGAACGATTTATTCATAACCATTATGAATTTTAATCTTTCTATTCGTAATTGAAAGACTTGAACGCTCTAACCGTTCAAGTACCGAATCAACCCTTCAAAAAGATATTCATCTACTTCGCGTAAGAATGAGTGAACTCCATATCTATGTAAAATGTTCCCAGCTACACAACAGACTATGCCCCCAAAGTACGTAGCTATCGGTCGGTACTACTACACCAATCTCACCTTTGTAAATCAAAGGACATAGCCTGCCATACAGGAGTTCATAGTACACTCAGGGTTAAGATCAATCCATATATGACCATCTAGTATATCGAAATGATTTTCTTTGCTTAACGGATATTATAAGAAAGAAATTTCCATCTATGTCCAGTCCTATATGATCATATCATACAAGGTGCCTTCATTCTTATGTCTCTACATGGACGATCCCGGATCAAGGTCCTCATACAAATATAGAATGGACCAAAGCTATAGATAAACCATAAACAAAATACCCGTTTTTTTTTTCTCTCTATGGACTGGTTAAGATTACTAACTTCAGACTTAAATTCTCCTGTGTATAACACACATACACTAAGTTTGAAGGCACATAAGTAATCTAGGATAATGCATCATTTTATTTCAAAACATATAAAGCTGTTTACATTACATGTAGCTCTAGGGCATACATCCCAACAATCTCCCACTTGCACTAGAGCAAATGGGACATGTCACGTAATTCTAGACCATCTAGGTGACCTTCAAATACTTTAGCCGACAAGGTCTTTGTAAACGAATTAGCCAGGTTCTCTGCGGATGCAATCTTTGTGACAGTAATGTCTCCTCTCTGCACTCTCTCCTTGATGAGATGATATTTCCTCTCTATATGTTTTCCCCTCTTGTGGCTTTTTGGTTCTTTTGAATTTTCCACTGCACCACTATTATCGTAATAAAGTGTGAGTAGTCTATCCATATCTGGAATAACTTCTAGATCTCCCAAGAATTTATGGAGCCAGACTGCTTCCTTAGCTGCTTCACAGGCTGCTACAAATTCAGCCTCCAATGTGGAGTCAGTAATGTAAGATTTCCTTATACTCCGCCATACTATAGCCCCACCACCTAGGGTAAACACTGATCCAGATGTTGATTTCCTAGAATCAACATATGTTTGAAAATCAGAGTCTGTTTATCCCCTCAGGATTATATCCTCACCGAATATACAAGCATATAATCTCTCGATCTCTTAAGATACTTGAGAATGTGTTTCACAACCACCTAGTGATCCAATCCTGGGTTCGACTGAAACCTACTGACTACTCCCACTGCAAAACAGATGTCTGGTCTCATGAATAACATAGCATACATGAGACTACCAACTGCTGAGGCATATAGGATATGTCTCATTTCCTCAACATCTTGAGGTGTCTTAGGAGACTGTTTCTTTGATAAATGAATTCCATGCCAATAAGGCAGATTGCCTTTATTGGAATTCTGCATCCCAAATCGCACAAGGATCTTGTCGATATAGGATGCCCGGGACATAGCTAACAGTCATTTCTTGCGATACCGAAGTATCTGAATCCCAAGAACATAACTGGCCTCTCCTAAATCTTTCATTTGGAATTGGTTAGCTAGCTAGGTTTTCACGTCCGATAATATCTTTACATCATTCCTAATGAGTAAAATGTCATCGACGTATAAAATAAGAAAAATCACATTCTCGTTAATGGTGCGCTTGTATACATAAGGCTCATGAACATTTTGCTCAAATTTATAAGACTTGACAAGTTGAAAACTCACCAATTGAACTGCTCTAACGGGGGTACACCCTAAAGCTTGACAAATTCGATCACATTCTTCTATGAAGCCATTGAGGTTATGGTTAGGCTCAGTCCCAAAGAACGTGGGTGGCTGAAACTTTCTGAACTCTTATAATGTGACAACTAATTCTTGCCCATGACCAATATGAGCATGGGGTTGCATTTGGATGGGTGGGGGAGGTACGGCTTGAGCGTGAGCTTGTTGTTGCTGATGGGTCATAAGATTCACAAGAGTCTGTAAGGTCTGATTAATTTGTTGCATTCCAACAAGAGCATCTTGGGGTGCTTGTACTTTAGCTGTAGGAGGCACCCTTATCATGTGCCTCCTACGAGTAGGACACCCCATTCCCCTAGTCCTCATGTGGTATCGATGAGCCTTGATCTGGAGCAATCTCTTGTGGGGCTCTCCCATGTGCACCTCTCCTCCGTAGAGGCATAGAGTAAATCTACAAGATGAACTTTAAGATATTAGCTGAAAAAAAAAGAAATTTTATTAAAGATACATAATATGAAAAATTTGGAGATATGCTCGAATGATACAAATATCGTGTTGGGAAATGTTGTTAAATAAAAACAAATTAGAAAATGTTAATGTGGAACATATGGTACACCCATAATAGTAACATTTTTGGAAGGGTTGGAGAAAGTCATTATGCTTCCAAATACATATGATTACATAGTAATCAATGCATATGATTAAAAATGCATGTGAGCTAATAGGAAGCAATACGTGTGAAGTTATAGTGACTTGATTTCCCTCTTATAAATAAGAGCATTTGTTTATTGAGTTAAACAATCAATTAAGTTTGATTAAGAGCATCTCTATAAGAAGTAAGGTATGTAATTGTGTTTTGATTAACTTAGGTTTATTTCAATGAGTTTGTGAATAAATCTAGGACTAGTAATACATGTTTGGTTAGATCCTAAGAGGACAAATATGGAAATATATTAGGGATGATGTTTCCTAACATTGGTATCAGAGCTTAATTACATGTATTCTAGTTAGATTACACAAAAATGCATGAACTTGCATGAAAAATGTTGACAATGCTTCTGGTTTTTATTTTTACAAAAATGATTTTCTTCCAACTTTGGGCCGTAATAAATATATGTATAAAATTAATAATGGCATGTTCGAATATGTTTTGAAAACTAGGACATGATATCTTTAATTTGGTATATCATTTGCTTAATTTTGGATTAAAATTGAGAAAGATATGGACCCTATAAATTGGCTAGAAGAACCTGTTTATACCCAGAAAAATACTCCCAGAAGAGTCGTACTACATGTCATCCGATACTTAGAGAATCAGAAGATAAGTCATCTGATTGTTGTACGACAAGTCGTACGTGTAGAACTGAAAGGGACGACATGTCACCCTTCAAATGATAAACTGACAAGTCGTTTGCCTTTGTATTACATAACCAACATGTCATACGGTCACAGAACCAGTGGACGATATCTCATCTGCGTATGTGACTTGGCCGAGCATGGCCGGCGTGTGAGAGCGCGTGAGTACCCGTGGCCGGCACGTGATGACACGTAGAGGCGCATGGTTCACTCCTAGAAGCGCGTAGTGGCGCGTGGAGATTTTTTTCGGCCAGTGTGGGTCATGTCTATATCATTTTTCTTCGGTAATTATGATCCTTCGTGATTGAATGTTTAATCCTTTTTGCATATTATTCTAATCGACCATGATAAATTTTTTTTATCATATAAACTTTGTGTTTATGTAATTTAATGAATATCTTTGTGATATTTATTTTAGCCAATGTAACTTTGTGTTTTCATTGTGATGATTTTTCCTTGTATTTGTTGCAGAAAAATCACGGCGATAGTCCGAAGATTTGCAAAAATGATTACGACATCCAAAGACAGAAATGATATCAGACATGTTGTTGAAAATGGATAAATATCGGATGAGTGAAAATGATGATATGATTGCGTATATCATCACCTTCAATAACATGTTACAATAGTCAATCTGGGCAGGTAATTGGATAAGACAGCCAAATAGATTCAGATTACTGAGAAACATTCTCCCTAAGATATGGTAAAAACAACTTACTCGTGTTTGGAGATCAGTAAAACGTGAGGAAAAACTACATGTTCCTTATAATAAAGACATTGAGAGGTTAGCGATTGAGTATCTCCAACATAAGGCAAAAAATACGATTTTTCCTTTGATGTCCCGGAAATGTTGCAAAGATCCTACATTTGCTATCGAATTTCTATGGTTGTCCAAGATCAATTACGATTCGTATCCCAAAACATATATGAGTTGGGACTCTAAGACTGGGAAAATTATTATTGCAAAATATTAATATTCTTTCATGTTATTTCTGTGTGTAATCATTTATTATTTTACGGCATGTAAATATTGTATTTATATGTATGGATGTTCTATGTTGAATTTAATTTATGTAATTAAATCATTAAGTGTCATGAATTGTCACATGATTAAGGTTTTAAATATTTATGTAATTTTTTAGAAAATAATTTTACATAATTGATTATGTTGATAATATTTTTACATTGGGTAATTGGATGATGATTGGACACATAGTGGCCTTTTGACTCTAACCTCATTGAAAAATTTTATTAAACATAATTCATTTCATGATAAAATAAGGCAAAAGTATTAACAATTATGCATGAATGTTTGTTGAAACTTTGTGTTTTTTGATATGGCTTCCGCAACAAAGAACATTATCACTGAACTCAATAAGGGTGAGAAACTGAATGGCGATAATTATGAAATTTGGACCATGAAAATCCAACATATGCTAGAAGAACAAGAGGTTCTTGAAACCCTGAAAAAGAGCATGGAAGAACCTGAACATGGCACTACGGCCCAACACAGGCGAGACCTTGAGGCCTATGAGAAAAAGAATTATATTGCATGTATTACGTTGCTAAGCAGTATGGATAATGACCTAATGAAAAAGTTAAGGAAATATGACATGGCTAAGGACATGTGGTCCACACTAGCTGAAAAGTTTGGTAGTATATCAATAACCAAACTTAGGTCACTCACAATCAAGTTTGACACATACAAGAAACGCCCTGAGTTCACTATGTCAAAACAATTGAGGCAAATGTCAAACATGATTACTGAACTGGCAGATGCTGTTCATGTTCTTACAGATGAACAGCAAGTCCAAGCGGTCATTTGTTCTCTTCCAAATAGCTGGGAGCATATGAAGATGCAGTTGACCCACAATGAGAGCATCAAAACTTTTGATGATGCTAAACGTCACCTTGAATTAGAAAGCGACCGACTCGCGTCCGCTAAGTCAAATACTGAAGTGTATATGACAGAAACTAGCAAACCCGAGGGTTTCAAGAAGAAAATAAAATTTCATGGTGGTGGGTTCCAATTCGGAAAAGAATAAAATTCTCCCAAGTCAGAAAAGAAACAGAAAACTAACCAACATGGGAAAGGAAAACGTCCTACCAAAAAGAAAAACATGGCAAAGGTTAAATTCTATAACTGTGGTAAGAAATGTCATTTTGCTCGTGACTGCACTAAGCCTAAAAAGGTGCATACCTTTCATGTATATTTAAATGAAATATGTGTTTCAAGTTCAATCTTTCTAACTGAATCTAATCCTTTGTGGACTCTAGACTCAGGAGCCACAGACCATGTAGCGAATGATAGAGATGCCTTCGTGGAATTTTGATGAATTTCACCTGGAGTGAAGTGGATATATGTTGGCAACAACTCACGGGTTGAAGACAAAGGAATAGGAACATGCAAGTTAGTCATGCATGGTGGAAAAACTTTACTACAGCATGATGTATTGTTTGCTCCACGAATTCGTCGAAATTTAGTTTCTGTGTTGGTTTTGGTTAATTTAGGTTTCAATTTGAACATCCATATATTTGGTGTTGATTTATACTTAGGTACAATACACTATGGTTCTAGTTATTTTCTGGATGATTTTATTGTATTAAATGTTGAATTTTTTAATCACAATTCCAGTTTTTCATTTGTTACTTCATCTGTTAGTGATGACAGTGATTTAACTGTATGGCATGCTATACTTGGCCACATTGGCCAACAAAGAATGAAAAAATTAGCCAAATAAGGCTTTCTAGGAAATATTGAGAAGGTAAATATTGTTTGGCTAGAAAAATTACTAGAAAACCATTTGGAAAATAGACTAGAGCAGAATATCCATTACAATTAATCCATTCAGATATCTGTGGTCCAATGAATGTCAGAGCAAGACATGGAGCATCGTATTTCATCACATTCATAGATTATTTTACATGTTTTAGTTATGTCTATTTGATTGCTCATAAATCTGAAGCATTAGAATGTTTTAAGAAATTTATGAATTTAACATAAAATCAATTAGACAAGAAAATTAAAGCGCTACGCATTGACCGTGGTCTTGAGTACTTATCTGATCAGTTCAGAGAAAATGTGATGAAAAGGAATTAGTCGTCAATTGACTACTTCTACTATTCCTTAATAAAATGGTGTTGCGGAAAGAAGAAATATAAATCTTCTTGAAATGGTTAGGTCTATGATGGCACAAGCAAATTTACCTAGAACCTATTGGGGTGACACATTATTAACTGCCACATATGTATTTAACCGAGTGCCATCAAAATCTGTGTCCACCACACCATATGAGTTATGGACGGGTCGCAAACCAGATATTAACTTTCTGAAACCTTGGGGTTGTGTGGTCTATGTCCATGTGCGTTCTCACAAACATGGAAAGTTAGGCCCAATGGGAAAAAATGTATATTTATAAGATATTATGAACAATCAAAAGAGTATGTTTGCATAGGTTAACATGAAAGTGAAGGCGTGACAAAATTTGGATCACGAGATATCACATTTTTAGAAAATGATTTTCCTAAGCAGAGAGAGATAGGTCAAGATTTATCTCTATATGAAACTTAGGAATGAAACTTTGGATCACATGGATCACATAATTGGTGAACAATTGGGTTTACCTAATTCAAGTGGGAGTGATGAGAGAAATTCGAGAAAACATGATGAATCCGCTTCACATGAATCTCAAAATGATGAATTAGTTTCACATAAGTCTCCTTTATGTTATCTGAGTAGGAGTGATGTACATAATCCAAGTGGGAGAAATGTTCACGATCCACATGGGAATAATATGGAAATTGAGGAATTAGTTCCACCAGTAGAATCCCAATTACGATGTAGTAATCGTATAGGCATTCATCGTCGTCATTTTGATATCGAAGGAGAAACCTTTATGATTTTACCTCAATAGGATAAAGAACCTAGAAACATAAAAGAGGCTCTTCAGTGTCCTGCTAAGGAAAAATGGATGAAAGCAATGGAAGAAGAATTGAGTGAATGAGGTCCAACCAAGTTTTGGAATTGGTTGATCTACCCAAAGGACGCAAAGCTATCAAGAACAAATAGGTTCTTAAAATAAAGTGTAATGTCGATGGAAATATCGAAAGATATAAAGCACGGCTTGTAAAAAAAGGATATATGCAACAGAAAAGAATTGACTAAGAATAGACATTTTAACCTTTTGTAAGGTTTACCTTAATTCGCTTGATTTAGGATATAGTGGCAAGCATGGATCTAGAATTACATCAAATAGATGTAAAGACTGCTTTTCTCAATGGAGAACTTGATGAAGAAATCTACATGGAACAACCAATAGGTTTCATAAAAGAAAATCAAAAGGAGAAAGTATATAGACTTTTAAAGTCTATATATGGTCTCAAGCAATTGTCTAGACGATGGTATATACGATTCCACAATACAATCATTTCGAATGATATCACAATGGTAGATAAGGATCATTGTGTGTACACCAAGAGAGATAAAGATAAGTTCATTATCTTATCCTTGTACGTGGATGATATAGTTATAGCTGGAAATGATAAGGAGTTTGTAAAACTCATTAAAGAATGGTTATCATCTAACTTCGAAATGAAGGATATGTGTGAAGCTGCATATATTCTTGGGGTTAAACTCTCAAGAAATCATTCAAAGAATTTATTATCTCTTTCACAAGTCATACACAAAGAAAATTCTTGAACGCTTCCAAATACAGGCTTGCAAACCTATTGATACTCCTATCACAAGAACTGAAGTTTTGAGTCATAGATTTTATACTGAAAATCCATAGGAAAATGAACAAATGAAGAAATTTCCTTATGCAAATGCAGTTAGAAGTTTAATGTACGCAATGTTGGGTACGATACCTAATATCTATTTCGCTGTTGGAATGGTAAGTAAATACCAATCTAATCCAGGGATAGCACATTGGAAAGTAGTTAAAAGAATATTTAGGTATCTGAAATGGACAACTGATTACTCATTGTGTTATCAAGGAAATGATCTGTAATTGCGAGGCTATACTGATGCTGATTGGGGAGGAGATTTATATGAAAGAAAATCTACCTCCGGTTTGTTTTCTTGCTAAACAATGGTGACATATCATGGAGCAGTAAGAAATAATCTTGTATAGCCTTATCCACAATGGAGGTTGTTGTTGAAATTTGCTAAGGTCCCAAGGATCAATAATCAAGCATGAACATGTGTGAATACAATCGAGAAAGTCGCGGAATACTCACATCGATTGGTTGAGCGACGCTTTGACGAACAAAAAATTCTTTTTCTGCTCCTTGTGCATTCAGCAGTGGCAGTGGATATGCTCATTGTTTTAGGCCTTTGATGCTCCTTGAACAAGCTCCAAGCTTCGTCAAACGATTCCCGGCTCATGGGTGGACTTCCCTATCACCTTCGCATGTCTCTCGGAGTGCTGGCTTTTATGATTTTTGCAACAAAAATCAAACACTTGCTTCCCTTTTCCTCAAGACTCACGGCAGTTCACTGCCAAGAACAGAAGAAAAATACACAGCCCCAAGGGCGTGAGATTAAGAAGAGAGATGGAGGAGAGAGAGAGATAAAATGTGTTAAGTGATTTTGGTAATTGATTTCTTAACATATACCAAAATTTTGGCTTTCAAAAGTCAAACAATCAAAGCTTCAACCACCAACATCAAATCCCATCAATCAAGTTGTCAAGTCACATCACTCAAAGTGACAAGTGATTTGACGTTTGATGCGACTAATGATTTGACGCTTGATTTGACTTGCGTGCCGCACTCGAATTCGAAATGCGAATGCGCTCGCAAATAATCCCGGGCTCGGGTTTGCTAATTCCAAATTAACGAATTTTCCGTTGCGTCGTAATTAAATGATTACGCCTAGCGAAGTCACTATTCACGTCGCTAACGAATTAATTCTAACTTAACTCGTTCGCCCGAATTAAAATCTAATTTTAATTCCGCGTCGAAATCCAATTTCGTTTAATATATCGAATATATTAATTAATCGATTAATTCCAAATTAATCTTTATCTCTCTTTAAATGATATTTTATCCCAGATAAAATATCTCTGCAATTAATCCCAAATTAATTTTCTCTCTCTTCTAATTAATCCAAGATTAATAAAAGTGCGAGTCATATGTCATCGGTGAATCTTCGGGAAGCGACCTATGAGATCCCTGAATATGTTTGCAGTAAATACGGTCGTCAGACTATCCGAACACGTAAGTACCTCGTACTACGTTTATACCGATTTACAAGACAAGGTTGGCTTCTAGCAAAGCGCCATGCCTACCCAATTCTCCAGAAATATCCTTACAGGAATAAAGGATCTATATCAGGCGTAGTATACGTAGTATTGCGTATTTCGATCCAGTATCGGATGATCACATGCAAGGCATGGGGCTGGTACAGTGTCTGCCCCGTACGAATCATATGTCGGATTACGAACAACTAGTCTCTTTAATATCGGATAATCATGACCAAGTCATATTATCCCGACGGTTGCAACCTTTTTAGAGAACCAGTTATGTATCGCGCGATCATCATCATCTCCATATAACTGGAGTGACACTTCCGTCTTGACATCACACCCAACACACTACGATTCTCAATATACCCAACATTGGCGTACACATAACCTGTTAAAGCCCTGGACGACCGCAACCAAAGTATATTGATTGTCGCAAGTATTAGCGGTGCAAGTCTCAGGTTAAGACCAAATACACCTACCCTGATTTCGGATTTCCATAGACACATAGTCATACTACCAATGGAATTCCGAAGGGGTCTTATCCAGAGCGAAGCTGTTTCCCTTACCATCGGTAAAACACAACCTCCTATTACACTTGCATGAGTATCATATACCCAAATATATGAGAACTATATCGTTGTACCCTCACAGCGCGCACAAGTGTAATACTAGTCTTTTACGTATTCATCGATGTCCAATCTCGATAATACTCTGACTATGGATATTTAATGATTTATCCTTCGTGGATTGATACTGTCTCATATTATTCTCAATCCAGGAACAAATCATAGGGACCTCCTATCATTTATATATCTAGGTGATCTAATCACAAATGATAAGAGTGCAATCTTCTTTGTCACATAGTTAATTTGTACAACAACACCATGATATGTACAAATAGTGACGCTATGGTCATAATTGTCCAACAATCTCCCACTAGGCCTATAGCCAGTCACTCGAGTGTCTTACACCAGAACTATGTACGGTTGGCTCAAATTGCTGAGAAAAGGATTTCGTCAGCGGATTTGCATGATTATCTGTTGCTGCGATTTATACGATCATCACATCGCCACGATGTATGATCTGAATGAATCAGATGAATATCGAAGTATGTATCTGGATCGTTGATGAGACCATTAATTCTTTAGCCTGTGCTGACGCCTAGCTCAGCTGCTAACAGAACTATATCTAATCTAATTAGATTTATTATCGACCCAGAAGGCTTCCATTGCTGACTCAACTGCAGCAATAACCCGCATTTGTTGTTTATACTGTAACAGTATCTTGCTTGGAAGATTTCTAGCTCACTGTTCCGTTATTCAAACTGTATAGTACCGTTTGCGACTTATAGTCGTATTATCGGTTAAGAAACTTGCTACAGTGATCCCAGTCACTTCAAGTTCTCCATCTCCATAGTTTAGGACAGCATCCTTGTTCTCTAAGATACTAACGGATGTTCTTAACATCAATTCAGTGACTATCACTTAGATTGGCCTGTTTGTGAATCCATATGCTCAAAGCATATGAGACACCAGGTCGCGTACATTTTTCAATGTACGATTTCTCGGAGAGTTTTATCGAAAGCCAAGCTTTCACCGATTATTTTATGGGAATATCATTTCCAAGAAATGACATATTATCATTATTTATAGGACAAAGATTGTCAGTGCGCTCCCACTAACCCTCTTATATACACAAGAATCATTTACGTTTTGAATTAATCATAAACCATTATGATTACATCAAAACGGTAATTCAAAGAACCTATGCTTGCTTCAATCCAAACATGGATCGAATAACCCGCAAACCTTGTTTGCTAGTTTTGATACGACAAAACTGACAGGATGTGTAAACATCCTCCGAAAGGTTTCCTTTTCAGGAAAACGATTTTCCCGTAAAGCTGTCATATTCATAAATGAAACATGCAGCATTAGCAAGCATTATCCAAATGGATTTACCGTGGCAATAGTTAAAAGGTTGAATCGTAATCGACACAATGTTGATAACGATACCTTTAAGCTAAAAGCCTAGCTTTATACATTGGTATGTTGCCATCCATGTATGTCATCCTTGAAGACTTATATAGTACCAATAGGCACAATGTCTTACGGTACATCAACTAGTATCCAAACTTGGTTTTATACATGGAATCCATTTCGGACTCATGACACTTTGCCATAATAGAGAGTCTATACCTTGTATCACTTCCTCATATGTAGTCAGTTGGTATACCTCAAAAGATTGACATCTTTACGAGGTGAGATCAGAAACCCATACCCCAGGTTGTTTTCTGACTCTCTCCGACTATGCGGTTCTTGTGTATTCAAAGATTATGGATAGTTTTTCATCCTTGATGAACTATTTATGTTCCATTAGGAATGGATGCCAGGAATAGTATTACTCTGATTTTCATCGAGTTTTACATCTCCCACTTACCACTGCATATCGGTATTCCTCTAGGAAAACCGCATGGTGAGCAACAATCTAATTGTTCTCTTGTGAGTTGTATAAGTACTATACTTATGTATCCCTAGGATAACTTACAATTTGGCACTTATCCAATTTGGGTTTTAGTTTGGTATCATCCAAACATATGCCCAACATACCCAAATATTCAGGAATGAGAAACCTGGTTTCTTTCCTGTTCATATCTAATATGATATCTATCAAACATATTTTAATGGAACCTTATTCTAAGTAAGTTCTGCACTGTTAAAGCTTATCCGTTGAAGGAAATGGTAGCTCAGAGCGACTCATGATTAACCTTATCATGTCTAACATAATTCGATTACTCATTTCGGACACACCGTCAACTTGACGTGTTCCGGGAGGAGTCCCCATTGAAAGAATACTAAACTCTTTCAAGTATATAAGAAACTTATTGCTTAAATATTTTCCATTACGGTCTTACCGTGACGGTATAATACTATAGCCGATCTGTTTGTCTATTTCGTGTCGAAAACTTTAAAAGTTTCCGATTTGTGTTCTAAAAGAAACACATAACCATAACGCGATGACACATCCGTAAAGGTCACGAAATATTCATATCCACCTCTAACCTAGCTCGACATGGGCCCACTTGCTTCACTATGAACTAGGGCTAACAGATCAGTGGCATTTACACTTTTACCAAGTAAATAGTGTTATAGGGATATTGCCCAATAAACTAGATTTGTAGACTTTATTTGAATGGAATCAAATCAGTCCAAGTACCCACTCTACGAAAGTGTGGATATACGAGTCTTGTTTGATTTTGTCCCAGATAACAATGCCACAATTAGTTTCTTCTGATCAAATCAGTTCGAGCTATTTGTTTCCCTTATTTGAGATTTATTTATATTCAAAATATAAACTCTGTTATTCACATCTAATGTGTTTATCTCAATATCATCCTTATATAATGAAACACTTTAGTGTTGTAGAATATAAAGGTAAACCCACAGTGGGTTAAACACTGATACAGAGATAATATTTCTAGTCAAACTAGTTACATTATAACAGTTTCCAAATTTAGGTACGCACCCGAAGGTTGTTCCTAAGCTTAGGTATCTACGGTTGAAACAGCGACTTTCGTCCCGTTTCCAATTCGCAGATTAATCTCAACTGAAGTCAGTATCCTGTTCAAAACAGATTCTGAACATCAACATATATTTTATGTACCACACTAAGTATCTAAAATCCAATTTTAAGACTAGTAGTGAACATATTTATGACAAACATATTTGAAGTCAAAGCCTTGCTCGTCTTCAATTCCTTCATGTCCGTTTTGTCCAAACGGCAGTCACGCTTCCGCGATCCCGTTTGCTACATTTAAGCAGACATTTTGGGATATGTCTTTTATCTTCCCAGAAGATTATAATGATTTTGCCTTTGTCCTTTTCCACATTCCAGAAGCCTTTGGCCAAGCTTTGGGTTTCTAGAATATCGAAGTAAAGTGCGCCTTGCGCTACTTGCTAATTGCAAACTTTGACTTTATCTCATTGAGAATAGTCATTAACTCTCCAAGAGTTATTTATTGTAATTTAGTACTTCTAAGATCTAAGTATAGATTTATGAAGATCCTTCAATTTCAGTATCATACTTTAAGGATCTAATCCTTAGTTCTGATTTAGAAATTAAGGAGTCTACTGCGACAAGCTTAATGGATTAAGCACTAAAGTTATCATCACATAAATCTTCCAAATATTATGCTCTACTATTTTCTTAACTTCGGGCTTATGCCTAATATGTTATTTTATCAAATAAAGTAACTTATTATTTTCCAGGACCATCCTGAAATTTTATTCCCAATTTGAAAATTAAACCATTTAAACACATTTTCCCTAGGATTATGTTTTAAATGTCAATCTTTCGTTTATATCTTAATTCTAATAGTCTAATTATTTAATCAACGATTTATGTACTATTTATTCTAATGATTACAATAGTCCAACTATTTAATCAACTATAATTTAATAGATTAAAATCAATTATATTGATTACTATAATCCCATTATAAAATCAATTATAAATGAATAGTTTGAATATAGTCAAACTATTATTAAAAAACAACATTTAAATATTAGTCCAACTAACATTTAATTTATATGACTAATGATATTTGAATGAGCGCGTATGGCCAAGTAATTAAACGAGTATTGCAAATTCAATTCTTGCCTCCACTATTTTTCGGCGAGCCTCTAACCCTCTGTCAAGTACTCGAGAAACCGTATTTCCTAACGGGCTAGGATCCCGTTAAATATCACACAATCTTGACTTTGGCCAACAAATGTATGATAATTAACTAGGTAGATCTCTAAGATCGATTGGATCCAATCCAATTCCTAGATCCGGTAGGGGGACATCTAAGTCCGAAACATATATCTTATATATGCCAATACATCCAATGTATTACCTAACCTTTTTCCTCTGAATCAACTAAGCCTTGGCTTTGGCACAAAAACTTAGTGATCCCAGTCAAGCGCGACCCATTGACCATGGAAAGCTTCGTAATCAATGTCGATGGACAAGAAGTGGTCTTGAATTTGGCCAACAAACCACAACTTGGACAAGACACCAATATGGAACAAAGCCTTCGTGATTCAAACACATCCTCGACGGACAAAGGCCTTGACTTTGGCCAACAAGTCAATGCCAGTCTCGGATCTTGAGTGAGAATCACTCAATGGAAGGAAAGACGCTTAATATATTGCGAGGGCTTTTCGCGTGCAAATTGGCAACCAATTTATTATCTTTGTTAAGGTCTCATCATCATACACCCTTAAACATGCATTCTAAATACATAATAAAGCGCGTATATAATAAATAATAATGATATGCGGATGGATACTTTACACAATGATCCTAGATCAAATCTCTCCACTTCTCTCTCCCGCTATCACATGTATTTACTTCTACCCGTTACACTACACTTCTAAAGAAACCTCATTTACATTGAGAGGAATAGGTGAGAAGAGAATACAAAGAATAAAGAGGTAATAAGGCTGGACACGCAGGTCCAATTAATAAATTCCAAATTTATTACAACAATTTCTAAAATTACCCCACCCATCTAATATCCATCCGATATACATTATTCATGCATCGCAACCATGTATTCACACAAGTATGTTATCAATCAATCTAATCAAATTAATTAATCTGATAATTAGTGACTATCCAATGTTCAAACAACGATTTGATTTTGCTCGAGTCAAACTCGTTTTGCGAATAAGTACTCAAAGTACAAATTCTCGAATTAAATTAAACTACACAATTAAATCCAATTCAATTTGTATTTAATTCTAATTCGCTTATTTAATTCCAAATTAAATATTACACTTTAATTTAATAAACCTTTACGATTTAAATTCCAAATTTAATCGTTACGGATCTCAAAGCCCGATTAACGTCCAACGTCAATTTAATTAAAGTCCAATGGGCTTTTAATTAATTTCTTTAAGGCGTGGACTTTTGGTCAACTCGGGTCGAACCCAATAACCAAAGTCCAATCCGGGAGTTACCCCATAAGCCCATAAATCAATTTAGGCCCAATTAAACTTTAAAGGTCCATTAAGTCGCATTTGGGCTTTATGGAAGCGATTTTAGGCCCAATTGGATCCAACCAATTTTTCCTAAACCCAACTTAGTACAACCAAGTCCAATAAGCTCAATAACAACTTTCAAAGGCCAATTTCCAAAATTAGGCCCAATATAATTAAATTACAAATTCCAAATTTCCAATTTAATTACACAAAGTGTATAACACAATTAATTACCCAATTAACATTTCCAAAACACCAATTAGCCTAATTAATCATGCTCAATTACATCAATTAGTGTCCAACACATTTTGATCAAAAATCAAACCCAATCATGCTTAATAGCTCTCGGCAATGTGGGGAAATTATGTCCAATTTTTAATCCAATCCAATTGAATCCAATTAAACATTAAATCAATATCCCCAATTGATTCTAACTCATCCAATGAATCAAAAAATCAAAAATCACCAAGAATTAGGGCACACTTCCATTCGGCCAAGCCAACGAAAATTGGGGAAATTTGTTCCAAACACAATTTCAACAAATTGATCCAATCAATCCTCAATTCAAACACATTTAAGCATACTAATTAATCCAATTTCATTAATCATGCTCAAAATCAAGTTTACCCAAATTTTAACCCTAACTTTTTTCATGTTTTTCCTTGCTCTTGATACCATTGTTGGAGTTTGCTAAGGTCCCAAGGATCAATAATCAAGCATGAACATGTGTTAATACAATCGAGAAAGTTGCGGAATACTCACATCGATCGGTTGAGCGACGCTTTGACGAATAAAAAATTCTTTTTCTGCTCCTTGTGCATTCGACAGTGGCAGTGGATATGCTCACTGTTTTCGGCCTTTGATGCTCCTTGAACAAGCTCCAAGCTTCGTCAAACGATTCCCAGCTCATGGGTGGACTTCCCTATCACCTTCACATGTCTCTCGGAGTGCAAGCTCTTATGATTTTTGCCACAAAATCAAACACTTGCTTCCTTTTTCCTTCAAGACTCACGGCAGTTCACTGCCAAGAACAGAAGAAAAATACACAGCCCCAAGGGCGTGAGATGAAGAAGAGAATGGAGGAGAGAGAGAGATAAAATGTGTTAAGTGATTTTGGTAATTGATTTCTTAAACATATACCAAAATTTTGGCTTTCAAAAGTCAAACAATCAAAGCCTTCAACCACCAACATCAAATCCCATCAATCAAGTTGTCAAGTCACATCACTCAAAGTGACAAGTGATTTGACGTTTGATGCGACTAATGATTTGACGCTTGATTTGACTTGCGTGCCGCACTCGAATTCGAAATGCGAATGCGCTCGCAAATAATCTCGGGCTTGGGTTTGCTAATTCCAAATTAATGAATTTTCCGTTACGTCGTAATTAAATGATTACGCCTAGCGAAGTCACTATTCACGTCGCTAACGAATTAATTCTAAATTAAATCGTTCGCCCGAATTAAAATCTAATTTTAATTCCGCGTCGAAATCCAATTTCGTTTAATATATCGAATATATTAATTAATCGATTAATTCCAAATTAATCGTTATCTCTCTTTAAATTGATATTTTATCCCAGATAAAATATCTCCGCAATTAATCCCAAATTAATTTTCTCTCTCTTCTAATTAATCCCAGATTAATAAAAGTGCGAGTCATACGTCATCGGTGAATCTTCGAGAAGCGACCCATGAGATCCCCGGATATGTTGGCAGTAAATACGGTCGTCGGACTATCCGAACACGTAAGTACCTCGTACTACGTTTATACCAATTTACAAGACAATGTTGGCTTCTAGCAAAGCGCCATGCCTACCCAATTCTCCAGAAATATCCTTACAGGAATAAAGGATCTATATCAGGCGTAGTATACGTAGTATTGCGTATTTCGATCCAGTATCGGATGATCACATGCAAGGCCTGGGGCTGGTACTGTGTCTGCCCCGTACGAAGCATATGTCGGATTACGAGCAACTAGTCTCTTTAATATCGGATAATCATGACCAAGTCATATTATCCCAACGGTTGGAACCTTTTTAGATAACCAGTTCTATATCCCTACGCGATCATCATCTCCATATGACTGGAGTGACACTTCCGTCTTGACATCATACCCAACACACTACGATTCTCAATATACCTAGCATTGGCGTACACAGAACCTGTTAAAGCCCTGGACGACCGCAACCAAAGTATATTGATTGTCGCAAGTATTAGCGGTGCAAGTCTCAGGTTAAGACCAAATACACCTACCCTGATTTCGGATTTCCATAGACACATAGTCATACTACCAATGGAATTCTGAAGGGGTCTTATCCAGAGCGAAGCTGTTTCCCGTACCATCGGTAAAACACAACCTCCTATTACACTTGCATGAGTATCATATACCCAAATATTTGAGAACTATGTTGTTGTGCCCTCACAGCGCACACAAGTGTAATACTAGTCTTTTACGTATTCATCGATGTCCAATCTCGATAATACTCTGACTAGGGATATTTAATGATTTATCCTTCGTGGACTGATACTGTCTCATGTCATTCTCAATCGAGGAACAAATCACAAGGACCTCCTATCATTTATATATATAGGTGATCTAATCACAAATGATAAGAGTGCAATCTCCTTTGTCACATAGTTAATTTGTACAACAACATCATGATCTGTACAAATAGTGACGCTATGGGTCATAATTGTCCAACAGTTGTGTGGTTGAAAAGGTTCTTGGATCATTTGGGTATGTCAAATAAAGCTTCTGGTCCAGTATTAGTTAACAATGATAGTGAAGTAGCGATAGCATACACAAAAGACTCAAAATTCCATTGTAAAACGAAATATATAGATAGAAAATATAACATTGTAAAAGACATGGTTGCACGAGAAGAGGTAAACATGAAGTACATTTCTACGTAAGAGATGGTAGCAGATCTGTTGACCAAGCTTGTTCCTAGAGATGTCTTTGTTAGACATATAATAACTCAGGGATAGCATAGATGTTAATGTACTTACATATTATTATGTATTATTTTTCCCAATAATGTTTATTAATGTTAATACTCATTTGTGTTTGTATTCAATGTTTACATGTTAATATTTTGATACATGTTTTTTAAAACAAATATACTATTAGTTAGTATGAGAAGTATGCCGGACAAGTGAATGATTGGCCCTCTCACACGGGCAATCGCCTTCATTGCTTTGTGTTAATGGGAGATGAGATAAATTTTTAAGCTAATTATCCGAGTGATAATTTAGAGAGCTCAAGCTTGAAAATTAAGTAATGTCGTTGTAAGGTCACTTTCTATGTGATATGACCTAAGGTGAATAAGTTCGTTTCACCTTACTTATCTTAATGTCAGATATGAGTTAGACTTTGTGTTTGTCTGAACAATAATTTATACAATATTTTCTGAGACATACACTTCATGGGAAATGAGAGAATACCGTAGCACATGTTTTCATACCATGTGTACATTTGTGACTATTGAGGGTAATATAAGTAAAGATCTCAATCTTGATATTGTGTGAGACCCTTGAGATTATTTCAGTCTCACATTGTACCCTTTAGACTCTTGTCTATTTCTCAAAACTTAGAATTGATGATCGCTATCTTGGAGTGTTGCTGAAGGATCATGAGAGATTCGATCTTAAATGACATCTCTGGAAAAGCGAATTGAATCAAGGTTGAGAGATTCGAGAAAGGAGAAAGATCATTATATAAGTAATATCACATTAGCTTGTATTCACTGGTCGACCAATTATGTTGTTCTATGTGATCAAACATGATTGTGAATACAAAATAAATATTACATTCGAAAAGAGATCGAGAGAGATATAATGTGATACCTAATCCACTATGGTTCTATCTATTATTCGAGCAGCTATATATTCTTAACAGATGTATAGCAAGTGAGCTCTCAAAGTATGCTGGTCGTACGACATAATTGCTAAGTATGAATTATTCTTGTAAAGACAATAAAAATTGTTGATCCCATCATGTGTGAGTGGGAGATGTTGGAAAATATTGTTAAATAACAACAAATTAGAAAATTTTAATGGGGAATATATGATACACCTATGATGATAACATTTTTGGAAGGGTTAGAGAAAGTCATTATGCATCCAAATACATGTGATTACATATTAATCAATGCATATGATTACATAGTAATCAATGCATGTGATTACAAATGCATGTGAGCTATGCATGTGAGCTAATAGGGAGCAATACATGTGAAGTTATAGTGACTTGATTTCCCTCCTATAAATAAAAGCATTTGCTTATTGAGTTAAGCAATAAATTAAGTTTGATTAAGAACATCTCTATAAGAAGCAAGGTATGCAATTGTGTTGTGGTTAACTTATGTTTATTTCAATTAGTTTATGAATAAATATATGACTAGTAATATATGTTTGGTTAGATCATAAGATGATAACTATGGAAATATATTATGGATGATGTTTCCTAACATATCGGATAGGCAATATTCTACATATGAGTATCCCGGACATACTACGCATGTAAAATACCCATTATCCTTCATTTGCAAGTCACCATACTCCTATCCCAATCTCTAAAACCTCGCTCTGATATCATAACTATAACACCCCACCAGAGGCATGATGCTACCGGCAGGAGACCGGATTTACCCATCTTCATAAGCCTCCAAATTTTTTTAAAAAAAAAACGGACATGATGTGTCCTAAAACTATACAACCTGGATCAGAGTCCAACATCAAGACCAACCTAACCAAACACATCCAACATAACTCAGGGCCTCAGGCCCACACATAACGCATCAAAATTAAAAACAATCGTTTAAGGGCTCAGTGCCCACAATATCACATATCATATAACATAACCAAATGTTACAAATTTTTACTATCACATTCTCCCCATATAACTAACATTCCCAATACCCTAATGCCCAAAAAAAAAAAACAAATAACCCCTGGTGACTTGCAAAATAATATCCATCATCCACGCATCATCTTCGTCAAAAGTATAGACTACGGCAAAAGAGAAGAAAACCTGCGATCATGAATAAACTGGGGGGATGAGTCTTGTGGGCTCAGTGAGTAGATATAGAAAGAAAACAAATCAGAAGAAAAATCTAAAACATGTCCATAAATCATTTTTCATGCATGCATCGTCAAAAACATATTAAGCGTTCAAAGAAAACATAAAAACATGCAACGAGCGCCGGGACGGAAACATATCATTAGTCAAGCATCTCAGCGGAAACATATCGATAATTCGAAAATCACGAAAATATTTGACAAGCACTGAGATGGAAACATTTAATCATTATGCATATTCTATAACAAATATAACTCAATCAAATAATAACTTCAAAACGTTGAAACATTTTAAACAAAAACAAAGAAAACATAAAGCGAGACATCTACTCACAGTGACGAATTACGGAAGATTACTGAGAGGTGGGCGGTTGATCAAGCAAAAGATAATAATACATAAGATTCTTGGCTCACAGAAAAAACAAAAGGAAAGTACGGCAAATGTGGAAAGTGAACAAAGTATGGTCTTATTATTCACTACCAACTCAAAGTAATTATTCTATATTAAAAGCGTAGAAACTACTTTACAATATAGCCTCATCACCAACCCTAAAGCCAATACTTTTAGGTAAAATGATTATCTAACCATCATCAGTAATCAGTGAATATCACCATATAATCAATTTATTCAATATAATTTTCTTTCAAAAAATAAATCAGCCCTTGTACAAACTGTCATGTCCGAACCTCACATCCCATTTTTCCTTCATTGGTACACCAACCATCTTTACAATATTAACACAAATTGCCCTTGCACACGATTTCATCAGGTCTGAAAATCTACTCCCTGCTCACGACATCACCGGACACATTTTACCCTCTTATGTTCACGGTCCTGCTAGGCAATTTGCCCCCCTCTGCTGCTCACGGTAGAGCCTCTTTTTCTCTTCATCAACTTAACTCACCACAACATTTCAACACTCTAACTTCACCATCAACCACTTCACCATTAGCCAAAATCAATAATCCATTCACCTCAACATGTTCCCCACCATAACGCCACTGCCACCAAACCAGAAGAGAAAATCTATCCAAATCTAATCCACATTGGCCAAACTCTTGGGCCCTTTCCCTTCAAAATTTCTTTCTCCATTAACACACACATAATTCAACATTGCCCAAAATGACAAGAACCAGCAAAAGATTTATGAATCTCATCTCCTCTACTAAGTTCTCAACAATCCCTAATTCAATTTCACATTTGTTATTCTCAAAATAAAATATAAAAAAATAAAAAATAAAAAATAAAAAAATGAAGCCTCTAATCTACCCTCCCTCTTTATTTCATTGCAAATTTACTAAATTATCCCTCTCATTATCAAATTTGACTTTGACTTTGCCCATAATTATTGATCAAAAAATAAAATAAAAGATGGGGGAAAATTCCCCAAGGGATGATTCCCTGGGATGATCGTCCAAGGGATTAGTTTTTTTTTTTTTTTAATTCCGAAAAAAAGGTTATATAATTTTTTTTTTTAAATATATTTTTTTATTAAAAATTGTGTTGATTTTGATTCCGATTCTAATTTTATATTTTATTTATTAAAAGTTATTTGTCTTATTTAATTTCGAAATCAATATCCATATTTAGTTTTACTTTTTTTAAAAAAAATATTTTATTAAAAGTTGTGTTGATTCTGATTTTATATTTTCTTTATTAAAAGTTGTTTGTCTTAATTAATTTCGTAAATCAGTATCCATATCTACTTTTACTTTTTGTTTTAAAAAAAATATTTTATTAAAAGATATGTTGATTCTGATTCTGATTCTGATTTTATATTTTCTTTATTAAAAGTTGTTTGTCTTATTTAATTTCGTAAATCAGTATTCATATCTACTTTTACTTTTTGTTTTAAAAAATCTATTTTATTAAAAGATGTGTTGATTCTGATTCTGATTCTGATTTTATATTATCTTTATTAAAAGTTGTTTGTCTTATTTAATTTCGTAAATCAGTATCCATATCAACTTTTACTTTTTTTAAGTTATTTGTTTTATTTGTGTTTATTTCTTATATAAATAGGTAGTTTGTAAGTTTGAAGGTGATATCATTTGAGCCTCTCTCATCTCATTCTCTTTTTCTCCTTCAACATATCATTTTCTCTTCTTATAATAGAGTTATCATCTTCGGGAAACATTTTGGATAACTGTAACTTGGGCTCATTTTCAGATAGTTGGTCAGGCAAGAATGAAGTTCGAAGTGGGGAAAGCATCTACAGCAATAGTCGTGATTATACAACTGAATTTACTACAGACCAGGTTATATTTATGTTTGTATTATGTACATTCGTTATTTATTTTTAAAGTGTAGAAATTACGTATATTTGTTATTTATATATCTCCATTATTTTTTTATATAGATCTTTGAAAGTATAGAAGATATGATGCGACCTTATTGAAGAGATTCAACAAAATAAGGATTTATATGATCGACTTTATCCATCAAACGGATGGGCTGACAATCTATTACACTTACTGCATTTCTTCCAGTCACCGGCACCAGAGGTACATTGGATGGACTCAATGAGTTTAGGAATTGTCATCGCTTCGAGGTACAATCTTGTACTGCATACATTTGCTGAGAATGTTTGGAGTTGTTTTATCACTTACCATTAAGGTCCCCTGCAGTTCCAGAGCAAGGGCGTCAAGAAATAGCTATTGCTCATGTTGGTAGACATTTTGTGCAAGTTTTTTTACACCCTCATTATCTTGTACCACCCATCCCAATGTGGTGGTGGGAACATTCATCGTATGAAGCTAAAGAATGGGTCACTCGGTATATGATTCGTAATCAATTATGGTACGAAGTATTGGGTATATCACCAAGTGTGCTAGGAGGAGACTTTGGAGGCAACATAGATTAGAATTTATGTTTTTACATTTTTAAGTGTAACTTTTTATGTTGTTATTTGTACTATTTTTAAATAAATATTTTTCTAATATACATGAGAACATTTTTATAATACATAAGTAGTGTTAAATTAAATTATAAAATATATTTTTTTTTAAAAAAAATTAAAAGAAAAAAATTTAAAAAAAAAAAGACGCCCTTCTTCCTGAAGAAGGGGGATCGCCCTTCTCTTCATTATTTATTTATTTTTTATTTTTTTTCTTTTAAAAAATTAATCAAAATATATATATATATATATATATATGTATATATCAATAAATAAAAAAAATTAGATATATATGTTTATTTGAAAATTGAAAATAGAATTTTGGTGAAAGGAAGAGGGCAAATAGGGAATTATAGGGGAGACAGTCAAATGTATAAGAGGGAGGGGGGAAGATAAGCCCTCCGAAAAGAAAGAGGATGGAGATGGAAGAAGCTTCCCGTCGTGAAGGGAAAAGAAAGAAAGAAATAAAGGCAATGAAAAGAAAATGGGTTGAAGAAAAGAGATGTGGGATGCAAAGTCCACTTAGCCCAAAACTTTATTACTTATTTATCTTATTACACCACCCACACTATTATATATGGTATAAAAATAATACTTATGTGCTAACTAGTATCCACTAATTCTCTTATCTAATATTTTTTATACCTTCCTCCAATAAGATTTCACGGCTTTAATCTATAACTATAGAATTCCAATCATTTATTCACTTAAGTTGAGAATAATCTCTATCGAAGCTAGATAATTTCGTAAAAAAAATAGAAAGGGGATTACGCCAATGGGTTACGAAATAAATAAATATAGACAAACCAAATTATGGATAAAACTAAGCGACTCTTTCTTAAATCCAAGCGATCTTTTCGTAGGCGTTTGCCCTCCCGGCTAGCCAGTCTTGTGGAGCACCTTCCTTCAGTTAAGGTGTGAGTTAGGTATGTGTCTGGCGCTGGAAAGCCTTAGAGAGCGGGACTCCCCATCAAAGTGAAAAGGAGAGTTAGATTCCGCCGAAGAAAAAACTGCTGCATGGGAGACTATTGAAAATAGAAAGAATGACATAATCTAATTCGGGTGTTCCGTGGGTTATTACATCACAATCTTGATGTATTTCAACAAATGACCAATCACACCCTATGATCAACTCTATGAATCAGGGAATGAAGAATGTCAAAGTCACATTATCCATGCACAAGTAGGGGTGGCAATTTGGGTCAGGATTCGTTTATTCGTTCGATTCGATTCGCTTTAAAGCGAATATGGGTTTGGAAAATGGATTCGTTTAATAAATGGGTCAATTCGATTCGATTCGTTTAATAAACGAATCGAATCCGAATTTGAGCTTATCAATTCGTTTATTCGTTTAGAATTCGTTTATTAAACGAATCATAAACGAATTTGAATCCAATTCGTTTAGTATCCATTTAATTATATTACAAACTTACCCTTTTTGTTGATTAAAATTATTAAAAGCAAAGGATATTTTAGTCATTTAATGTATTTAACCTAAGTATATAAAGACTAAAGTAAAAACTAAACGTCTAAACCTAAAATCTAAAGTGAAGTGTCGCCGCTCTCAATAATCTCAATCTCTATTCTCTGAGAATCAAACATACACTCTCAACTGAAACTAACCTCAAATTTCAACTAAACTCAAATCTCATGGTAATCTGGTAAGTCATAACTGTCGTATATCAATTTCTTCATTTCTGATGATGCAGTCTTTTTTGAATTTTTGTTGCTTTTCTGATGCTTCTCTATTGCGCACATTGGTTGTTTGAAGATAACTCTGATACTTGTATTCTTCTAATTAATTTAAAGTTTACAGATGATTCACAGTCCGTTACATGGCTTATTGTTTTTTGAAATTAAGAATATTGTGGGATTGGGCACTACTATGTTCACAAGTCTGTTTCATTGTCTGTTACATGACTGAAAATGAAATTATAAAATAAATACTATTACAAACCCTAAATCTTTTTCCTTTTTCCCTTCTTTCTCGGTTTTTTGGGTCGAGAAGTAACCTTATGTCCTGCATCCTCATCATTGTTAGCTGAAGAGCCTTGCTCTGGTGGGTCATCCAAGACAGAAATTATTTTCCTTCTTTTAATGAAAGAGTCATGCCATCCTGGGTTTGTAGGACTCTGGCATACCCCTTCAATAGCTCTCATGGTCCTGATAGGATCTACCGTAGAAGTAGTAGAGCCTAAGACCCAGGAATCCATTTGTTTTTCAGATTTCATATTTGTTTTTCTTTTCTTTTCTGTTCTTTAATTTTTTTTTTATTTTTTGCTCTAATTTTTATTTATTTACATTTTTGATTATTTTAATTGTTGAATAATGGCATATTTCAGATCTAAACACTTACTGAAAATATTATGGAAATGAGCATTAACAATACGACTCCATCAGTAGAGAGTGGCACTAGTCATAGTTATTATGTGCAAGTTTGACGTAAAATTTTTTCTCTTAACTATTTTTCAAAAATAATTTTTTTTTTAAAAATAACTCAATAATATAATTTTATTTTATTTGCAGGATTTTCATTCCGGATGATAATGATAAAGAAGTTTGCCCTTTCCGTCTCAACTTGTATTCGAGATTTTGGTCAAAATATGTTTTGTTTTTAAGTGTTAGTGTGATTTGTGCAATTGATTTGAAATTTGAAATTTGGAGCTTTGTAAGGATTTTAAGACTATAACAACGAATATCGTATGGAATGGATTAGATTTTGCATTTTATTTTGATTAAATGAATCGAATATAAAATTTGATTCGTTTAATTTGATATAAACGAATTAACGAATGGAATGCGAATAATAAACGAATAGGATGCGAATAGTAAACGAATCAGATGTGAATAATAAACGAATAATAAATTCGATTCGATTCGTTTGATTTATGTTAACGAATAAATGAATCGATTACGAATATTCGTTTATTAAACGAATCGAATCTGAATCCTAATATCATGATTCGTTTAATAAACGAATCAAATTCGAATTTAGTGCATTACAATTCGATTCGTTTAGAATTCGTCACGAATTCGATTCATTGATTCGTTTTGCCACCCCTATGCACAAGACTATAAAGACCTCAAGTCTATGGACTAGTCATATAATTGATACATGAGAGGTTTCACAGAAACATTGGATAAATACTCAATGTTAAAACTCTCGGTGGTCAATTCGATAGATATGAACCAATCATGCACCTATGTGATACACCAAACGCTTAGATATCCACTAGTAGCCTATGAGATCAGCTACCCTACTTAAGGGCATATCATATCAACATGCTAGTCTCTTCGCTTTGTAAATGCCCGGA
Source organism: Zanthoxylum bungeanum (assembly GCA_019454045.1). Lineage (NCBI taxonomy): Eukaryota > Viridiplantae > Streptophyta > Magnoliopsida > Sapindales > Rutaceae > Zanthoxylum > Zanthoxylum bungeanum. The sequence goes on along the minus strand of SKCR01037877.1, from coordinate 87,310 downwards.
TTATCACAAAACTATGACTATGAATATTTAGAAATAATAATTCTCATAAGGCGTGGAAGCCATCCTCTTATTATTCCAATGGCTATATTATAAGTGTAAATAATCCAAATAATTATATGATACACAAATAATAAAGAATACCATTTTTTGATAAATGGAAAAAATTGCATCCTTATTATATTATAAATGCATATGTATTTAACCCACCCACAAGTTGGTATATGATAGATATCTAACATCAAGTGTAACTTAATTAATCATATTCCTATGTCAACCAAGTTACCTGAATTCATTAAGATTAAGTTCCAATTATGGCTACCCCCACCCGACAGGTATATTCCTATCCTGTAAGGAAATCTATTAAAGGGTTATTTATCCTCAAGGAAGATCGTGGGCTATTGAGTCTAGGGTTTAAACCTAAATTCTCTTTTCAAAGTTCATTTGAAGTTTACCAAATCAATCTTATTAATGACCAGTTAACAAGAAGCGTTAAGCCTAAGGCTCAATAAATAAACATTTATATTACCCAAACTATAAAATAACCCATTATAAATCAATGATATTGGAATTCATCACAATCCCAAATAACGGGTTTAGTTACTACACATATCTAAGATTAGTAAAAGCTTAAGTAAAGTAAATGCTGGAAAGTAAATGCTGGAAATTAAAAATGGAAAAATACAATAAAAGAAAATGATGGGGTTAGAGGATCCATTTTTATTACTTCTATTTTAGATATCTCTCTTATTATAATATATTAACTTTGTGTTATATTACCAACCGACCATATAGGCGGTATCCTGATAAAGTCAAATTTAAGATTAATTCCAACCGACCATATAGGCGGTTGATGATGTTAGTCTCCAAGACATGTCCCAAGATAACTAAGCATGATTAAAATGCGAATAATCAAAGAGAGTTGCGGAAAAACTTACTTTGATCGGATGGGTTTCAAGACTTTTTATGCATTTCCATGGAAGCTCCAAGCTTTGAATGAAGTTTTAAACCCTTGGGTGAGTTTCCCTATCACCTTGATTCACTCCTTTAAGTGCTAGCTTGAACAAATTGAAAGAAAAAATTTCCTCCAAGGAAGCAAGAAGTTTTGGCCATGAGAGGGTTGGGAGAGAGAGAATAAGTTTTTGTGTTTTTGTATTTATTTTCTAAAAACAAATTACCAAAAGTCAAAAAACAAAAGGTGCATATACTTTTTCCAAAAAAGAAAATAGAAAGTGTGTTGGACAAGTTTCCATAAAATCTCCCAACAACTTCCATCACAAATAGTGACAAGTTGATGTAAGTTGGTGGGACCCACTTTAAATTCAAAAATCAAGTGGTTCGCTCAACACACTTCGGGCTTCCGAATAAACGAATTTTCCGTCGCAACGTAATTAAATCTAATTTAATTAAATAATAATGCATAGCAAAATTATTACGGAAATCGCTCGCGAATTAATTCTAAATTAATTTGTTCGCTTGAATTAAAATCCAATTTCAATTCCGTATTGAAATCTAATTTCAATTAATATATCTAATATATTATTTTAGCCCATTTAAATAAATTAAACAGTAAAATCTAATTTAACTGTTAAATTCACTTTACCGATTAATTCCAAATTAATCGAGTTCTCTCTTCTCGACGAATTCAATCCCAGAAAAATTCTCGACGCAATTAATCTCAGATTAATTCTCACTTTTGATAATTAATTCCCAGATAAATTATTGCTGTAATTAATCCCAGATTAATTTTCTCTTTCATAATTAATCCCAGATTAATTTTCTGTTCGAGTCAAATCTCAACGGTCAATCTTCGGGAAGCAACCCAAGAGATTCCTGGATATGTTGGCAGTAAATACGGTTATCGGACTATCCGAATACGTGCGTATCTAGTACCACGTCTTTACCGATTTACAAGACATGGTTGGATTCTAGTAAAACACCGTGCCTACCCAATTCTCCAGAAATATTCTGTAAACGAATATGTAATCTTTGACAGGCGTAGTATACGAAGTATTTTGTATTATGATCCAGTACCGGATGTCACATGCTAGGCCTGGGGCTGGAATTGTGTCTGCCCCGTACGAAGCACATATCGGATCTCTGGTAACTAGTCTCTATAATCGGATAAACATGACCTAGTCATATTATCCCGATAGCTGCAGCATACAAGAGTACCAGTTCCTTATCCAACATGATCATCATCTCCATATGACTGAAGTTATACTTCCAACTTGACATCACACCCAATACGCTATGATTCTCAATATACCCAGAAGAGGCGTACACAGAACCTGTTAAAGCCCCGGACGACCAAAACCAAAGTTGATTGATTGTCGCAAGTATTAGCGATGCAAGTCTCATGTTAAGACCAAATACACCTACCTGATACGGACTTCCATAGACACATAGTCATACTACTAATGGAATTCCGAGGGGTCTATCCAGAGCGAAGCTGTTTCCGTACCATCGGTAAACACAACCTCCTATTACATTTGCATGATTATCCAATACCCAAATATATGAGAATTATGCTGTTATGCTCCCATAACACGCACAAGTGCAATACTAGTCTATTCCGCATTATCGATGTCCAATCTCGATAATACTACGACTAGGGATATTTTAATGATTAAACCTTAGTGGATTAATATTGTCTCATATCTTATTAATCTGGAACTAATCATATGGACTTTTATCATTTATATATCCCGGTAATCCAATTACAAATGATAAAAGAGCAATTTCCTTTGTCACATAGTTAATTTGTACAACAACACCATGTTCTGTACAAATAGTGATGCAATGGGTCATAATTGTCGAACAATCTCCCACTTGGCCTATAGCCAATCATTCAAGTATCCTACACCTGAACTATGTACGGGTCGCTCAAACTTCTGCTGAGAAATAGTTTTCGTCAGCGGATTTGAAAGGTTATCATCTGATGCGATTTATTAGATCATCACATCGCCACGATGTATGATCTTACGAATCAAATGAAATGGTTGAAGTACATACTTGGATCGTTGATGAGACCATTAATTCTTTAGCTTGTGCTGTAGCCTAGCTCAGCCGCTAACAGAACTACACCTAATCTAATTAGGATTATATTGATCCAAAATGCTTCTTTTTCTACCTCAGTGTGGACAACAGAACCTGGGCGACGCTGTTCTAGGCTCGCGGCCTAGTTGGGAAGTACGAAATAACATGGAGTCGCCACCCGGTGTGAACCGGGAAAATGAGATTTAAGGCCGCACTCACCCCTCGCAAGGGAAGACCTCAAACCGTTGGGTTCGGAATGGTCCCTTACTCATGTCACTTGTAATGAAAGGATTTATATAATAATTAATCAAGCTTAAGTAATACTTATTTCCAAGAGTATCATGCTTCTAAATTCCCATACACAAAATAAAACTTATGCACACATTTCACATATATCTCACATCTAACATTGCATGCTTAAATATATCAAAGTAACAACGAACATACAACTTCATTGGCATATTACATTCAAGAAAACACAAGCACACATATTAACCATACGCAACACATATGGGCACTTTTCCAAATGGTACGTGGAATTGTATCCCAAGTACAGACCGCACTACCGTCCATTCGGAATCGGCTACGAATTTACGTCTGGGTTTCCATCCGATATACCGCAAGAAATAATACTCAAATGTTATCATGACATAAGCATATGAATTGTAATACATTGACATATTTGTATTCATACATGTGGAGATAGCTACTAGGAAAACTATGCATGAAATCTAATGAAGAGGACTCAGTTCAGTGGGTGCGCGTTCGTGTAGTGTTCGTAAACGCGTTCGAATGGTAAAAGAAGGTTCGCGTTCGTATGGCGTTTGATAATGCGTTCGAACGGAAATGAAAAAATGCTCTCGTTCGTATGGCGTTTGTTAACGCGTTCGAACGGAAATGAAATAGAATACTCACGTTCGTGTTGCGTTTGTGAACGCGTTCGAACGGAAATGAAACAGAATGCTCACGTTCGTATGGCGTCCGTGAACGCGTTCGAACATAATAAGACCTGATGCATGACAAGGCAAAATACATGCGCGTTCGAGTTGCGTTCGTAAACGCGTTCGAACGGGAACAGACCTGATGCATGAAATGGGACGCAATACATAATCGACAAAATAAAGGGGCGCGGCGGCGAAGTACTGCCGTAAAGGTGGCCTTTTGGGGCTCTTGATCTCTCAAAGAGAGGACCTTTAGACCAACATACTAAGCCCATGCGCTCGACTGAATCATGCATACAAAGAATTAAAAGCAATAATATTAAACATAGTGTGCCCGATTGAACGTATCTTGTATCCAACCAACACACATCAACTGGCGCGGCAAAGCATCGTGGTAAAGGGCTTTAGCCCCTCCCCATAGGGGATCTCACATCACACTTACTAAGCCCATGCGCTCGGTTGAATCATGCATACGAAAATAAAGACAATCATATCAAACTAAGTATGCTCGATTGAACGTATCTCGCATTCAACCGAACACACATCAATCGGTGCGGCAGAGCATCGTGGTGAAGGATTTTAACCCCTCCAATTAGGGGACCTTTCATCGCACTTACTAAGCCCATGCACTCGATCGTATCATACGGGAATAAGCAACATACAGAATTTAAATGACGAGAAATAAATAATCCGAAGCAACACAAAACAATAGAAGGTGCCGTTTACTCAAGTGGTACGTGGAGTTGTGTCCCAAGTACAGACCGCACTACCGTCCATTCGGATTCGGCTACGAAATTTACGTCTGGGTTTCCATCCTATATACCACAAGAGACAACACTCTTCCATTCATCCAATACCCACGACACACATCATACACACAACAAATGCCACAAATACTGAAAATATAATCAAAATAAATGACCAGAAATTAAATAAGAATAAGTGTAAAAGATACCCTCAGGTCTAACCTTTTAAGCTGTCTCTCGGACTCGCGTTTCACGAAAATCGGAAGGGGGTAAAGCTCCGCAACTTTTCTGGTTCACTGGTTTGCCTCTTCCTTCCTTCGCTGTTCGGCTGCTCAAGCTACTGTTCCGACTCCGTTTTGCTGTTGTTTCCTTGTGGTTTTGCTGCCGTTTCCTCTGTTTCCTCTGCTTACTGTTTGTGGACTGTTTTGGTGTTCTTGGTGGACTGTTCTGTGTTTCCTTTTGGTGTGGTTTTGTGTGTTATTTCAAGGATTGTAAGTGTATTTTATGTCAATGTTTTAAGGGATTTAGGGACTGTTTTGGGAGTGGTTTAGGCTGCTGTGTTTTTAAGGTGATTCAAGGGATGTGTTCTCGTGAAGGAGGGAGTGTTTTGGATTCGGCTATGGAGGATAGTTGCTTGTGGTGGATTCGGCTATGGAGGAGATGGTTGGGGCTCTTTGTTCTCTTTTTGTGTATATGTCAAGTGTTTTTCTTTTCTTAGGCGTGCATTAGAGAGTCTAGAGAAAAAGTGGCTAGGTTAGTGCATGTTTATATAGAAGAGAGCTAGGGGTTGCCCTTGTCTCACAAGGAAAGGATTTTGGTATTCAATTAGGATTTCCAAGAAAGGCATACACAAGATTGAGGGGGGACAAAATATTTTAAATTAGGAAGTTGTAATATTTAATTTGTGTTGGTTTAGGAATACAAATATTTTAGATTGGTAATTATCTTATTAGATTAGGAAGTCAAATATATGATTGGCTTTAATTGGTTAGGATTGATTTTAATTAGGTATATCTTCTTTTAGTTTTAGTATATAATATATTCAATTTATTTATTAGGCATGATTTTAGTTTAAGTTTGGTAAATGTTTTATTTAATTGGTAAATGGTTTAAATATTTTATTTAATGTTTAATGTTAAATTAATATTTATTTATTTAATTTGGGATGTGTTTTATGGGCTTTGGGAGGCTAAATGGGCTGGGGTGCGAGGCTAGCAGCAAAACCAGAAACACCGACTCCGTTCGAACGCCAATTAGAACGTGGCACGGACGTCCGCAATCTGCACGAGGTTCGAACGAGAAGTAACGAACGCAGCACCAACGAAGACAGTGAACTTGTGGAATGAACTGATGACCTACTTATTCTGAATTTCCCCTTCCGACCTCCGTTTCCCGCAATATCCTTAGCTAAAAAGGTAGTGCCTCCAAGTGAGACTCATCATCGGGTTTCACATGCGAAAATGCAATGCCTACAGTCGCCCCCACTTTGATGGGACTTGTGCAGTGTGTGACTTTGAACAATCCTATCAAAGTTATGCAATGCATTTTTACTTACCTGGCTCGGCTGCCGCCTCGAGTTGAGTTGATACTGCAGCGGACCTCGATCCTGGGACGCGTCCCAATAATTGCAACTGACAACGGGGGCACCTCGACCCTGGGCACCTCGACCCAACACCGCTGACTATAGGGACCTTTCCCTTGAATTGATGATATAGTGGGCACCTCGACCCGGAACTACAACTGACAACGGGGGCACCTCGACCCTGGGCACCTCGACCCAACACCGCTGACTATAGGGACCTCGCCCTCGAACTGATGATGTAGTGGTCACCTCGACCCTGGGCACCTCGACCCGGAACTACAACTGACAACGGGGGCACCTCGACCCAACACCGCTGACTATATGGACCTCGCCCTCGAAATGATGATGTAGTGGGCACCTCGACCTTGGGCACCTCGACCCGGAACTACAACTGACAACGGGGGCACCTCGACCCTGGGCACCTCGACCCAACACCGCTGACTATAGGGACCTCGCCCTCGAACTGATGATGTGTCTCCATACCTGGAGATGACATGATATGGGCCTTGCCCCCAAGCTGATATGGGCCTCGCCCCTTGGGACTCATCCCAAAAACTGAAATTGTGTTGACGTTGCTTGGCTCATTCCTGCCGCTTTCTCCCTTATTTGAACCTGCAAACACAAAACAGAAACAAACACAAAGAGAATGCAATGTTACGTGTATGCATGAATTATTTTCCTATCCCGTTGGGTTAGATCTTCTGCCAATTCTCGTGGTGACTGCTTAGTCTTATCTCCCTCAGGCAAAGTATTGCTTCAATCTGTCTACGTTGATCGGCTCGGTGAACTCGTTTCCTTCCAAGTCTGACAGCTTTACTGCTCCATTTCCCATTACCTTCTGCAATATGTAAGGTCCTTCCCAGTTAGGTCTGAATTTTCCTCTCGGATCTGTAGTCGACGGCCTCGACTGCTTAAGTACCAAATCACCCTTTCGGATCTTGGTGGGGCGTACTTTCTTGTTGAATGCCCGGGCTAGTCTCTTCTGATACAACTGCATGTGATACAAAGACTTCGTTCACTTCTCATCCAACAGTGTTAACTGATCAAACTCTGTGCGGCCCATTCCTGTTCCGGTAATCTGCCTCTGCTAATACCCTCAGGGACTGTATTTCCACTTCTACTGGCAATACTGCTTCCATTCCGTAGACCAAGAGTAAGGTGTGGACCCTGTTGCTGTTCTTACTGTGTTCTGTACCCCTACAAAGCATACGGTAATTTCTCGGCCCAATCTCTGCAATTTTCTGTCATCTTGGCTAAAATTGTCTTTATAGTCTTGTTGGCTGCCTCAACTGCCCCATTTTCCTGCGGCCTATACGGTGATGACTTGTGGTGGCCTATCCCATACCTCTGTAACATTGCCTTCGTCTCTCTTTGAAACTGGACCCTGTTGTCTGTCACTACATGATGCGGCATACCATACCGACAAATGAGGTTCCGAGCTATGAACTTTGCCATCTGTTTCGCTGTAATATTACGGAATGATTCGGCTTCCACCCACTTTGAAAGTAATCTACTGCCACCACTATGAAGCGATGCCCATTTGATGCATTTGGTCGAATTTCCCCAATCATATCAATTCCCCATGCTGAGAAAGGCCACGGCTCTGACAACCCATGCAATTCTGTGTGCGGTAAGTGATTCAAATTACCATGTGCTTGACAGTCATGACAGTGCTTTACCATCTTCGCGCAGTCTGTTTCCATGGTTGACCAATAAAAACCTTGTCTCACTATCTTGCGGGATAGATTCAACCCGTTCATGTGCGGACCACATACCCCCCGGCGTGTATTTCTCCCATTACATGCTGAGCTTCTTCTTTTTCAAACACTTCAACTGAATACCGTTTGCCTGCCTCTTGTACAGTTCCCCTTTCAAAGTCATATACTGGGAAGCTAACTTCTAATGGCTATTCTGTCTTTTCTGCCCGCCCCTTCCGGGAATTCACCATGTTCCAGATACCTCTGAATGTCATAATACCAAGGTTTACCGTCGTCAACCTCAACTTCCAGAATTCTTTCTATCTCATAAGTAGGTTTACTTGCTGTTGTCAGTACCAACGGTCTCATCACTAACTTCTCTGGATTTTCCCAAGTCGCTGCTAGTGTAGCCAATGCGTCTGCCATCTGATTCTCTTCTCTCGGTAGGTGCTGAAACTTACACTCGGGGATAACCTGTGCCAATTTTCTGAGGTGAAAAAGGTAAGGCTTCAACCGTTCTTCCTTCAATTCCCATTCTCCTCGCATCTGCTGGACTACCAACATAGAATCTCCATAGATTTCCACACTCCCGGCTTTCAAGGCTATCAATGATGTCAAACCAAAAGCACATGCTTCATACTCGGCCATGTTATTAGTCACTCTGAATGTCAACCTCTTGGCTAAAGGCAAAGTCTCTCCCTCGGGGGTTACTATCACGATCCCCATTCCGGCTCCCTTGTAATTCACTGCTCCGTCAAAGTACATCTTCCATCTCTGAATTGTTATTGCTTGGATCTCTTCATCTGGAAACTCAAACTTATACTGATCCCCCTCAACAGGTTGCAATGCCAGAACTCCGCTACTGCTGCGTCCCTTGATCACTTTGGAGGTGAGATACTCAATGTCAAACTCTGTCAACAATACCAACCATCGGCCCAGTTTTCCCACTAGTGAAGGCACTGAATGAAGATATTTCAGAGGATTCTCCTTTGCCACCACCTGGATCTTGTAAGACTGGAAGTAATGTCGCAACTTTCTGGAAGCCCATACCACTGCAAACAGATCTTCTCAACCTCCTGATATTGAGCCTCATACGGGAACATCTTCTTACTCAGATAATAAACTGCATGTTCTACCCCTGTCTCATCCGCCTGTACCATCATACCCCCCAATGCTTGTGATTCTATAGCCAAATACAATATCAAAGGTCTACCCCGGCCTCGGAGGTTTTAATACAGGTGGCTTCACCAAGTACTCTCTGATCTGTCGAAGGCGGTCTGACACTGTTCATTCCATCTCACTGGCTGATCTTTTCTCAACAGTTTGAAGATAGGCTCACATACCGATGTCAACTTGGCAATAAACCGACTGATGTACTGAATCTTCCCCAAGAATGCTCTGACTTCCTTTTCTGTCTTCGGTGCAGGCATTTCTGTGATTGCCTTGATCTTTCGGAGTCTACCTCTATTCCGCCCATTCCCACTGTATGACCAAGCAATTTCCCTGATGTCACCCCAAACACACATTTCTTGGGGTTAAGCCGCAGGTTATATCTGTCAACTCTCTGAAGGAACCTTTCCAATGCCTCAATATGCCCAACTCTTGTTTCTGATTTCACCATCATGTCATCCACATACACCTCAATCTCTTTGTGCATCAAGTCATGGAAGAGTGTAGTGGCCATCCGCTGATAAGTAGCTCCCGCATTCTTAAGCCCAAACGCATTACCTTGTAACAATAAGTACCCCACTCGGTAACAAATGTTCTCTTGTGTTTATCTTCCTCAGCCATGAGAACCTGATTGTAACCTGAAAACCCATCTGCAAACGAATACATAGCAGATAAAGCCGCGCTATCAACCAGAACATCTATATGCGGCAAAGGGAAATCATCTTTCGGACAAGCTTTATTGAGATCTCGGTAGTCTACACACATTCTGACCTTCCCATCTTTCTTCGGCACCGGTACTATGTTAGCCAACCATTCAGGATACTTTACCACTTCCAGGAACCCCACATCTATCTGTTTCTTAACTTCCTCTCTGACTTTCTCAGCCCATTCTGGTCTTATCCGTCTGAGTTTCTATTTTACTGGCCTCATATTCGGATAAGTTGGTATTGTGTGCTGGGCAATGTTTCTGTCTACCCCAGACATGTCCTTATAGGACCAAGCAAATACTTTGGCATATCTGACCAACATTTCTTCTAGTTTCTCCCTCTCTTCGGAGGTTACTTCACTTGCAATCAAAATTTCTTTGGGGTTCTCAAGTGTACCCAAGTTAAATGCAATAGTTCTGGCTGAACTGATGTCAAATATGCTTGATTCATGCAGAGTAAACAGAAATGACTCAGGCAAGTAAGCAAAAGAAATGTCTTTATTATTGGATAATGCGGAAGTACATTCAAACAAATCAGGAAGGTAAATGTCTTCATCATCTATAGACACTTCTTCCTTTGCAATCAGGTCTTCCTCAGGCTTCTCATCCTCTCCCAGAGTCAGGCTCTCTAACTTCATCAATTCTTCTTCCCAAATCTCTGCTTCCACAGCTTCTTCCAGTCAGTGGCTTCTCACCCAACAAATCCTGGAAGATCTCAACCCAGGTACCACAATCCATTACCTCCACAGGTTCAGGCTCTCCTGATACCCTGAAGCTTTCACAAAGAACTCCATCAGTCTCAGGCCTTTTTCTTGACCTTTGGCTTTTCTTCGTCAGATTTGTACCCCAAACCCTTCCGAGTAGTCTGTCCTCTGAAATCCGGCAATTTTGAACCTTTTCCCGGCTCAAACTTCATCTTCTCCATAATCCTAGCCACCCTAGGATCCACCCATTCCTCGAAAGTAGCTGACACCTGAAACCTCGTGAAAGGTTGTATCTCCAAGGCAGCCACGGCATTATCTAACTCAGCCCGGATGGTAACAACTTCTCCCTCATACGGGAATTTGATCATCTGATGCAAAGTGGAAGGCACGCCCCCAAGTTTGTGAAACCAAGGCCTTCCCAACAATAAGGCAAAAGGCTGGGATGTCCAGCACTGTGAACTCAACCTCATCTTCAATCGGCCCTACCTTGACCATAGCCACAAAGGTACCCTCAACTCCCCTTTTACTGTCATCATAAGCTTTAATAGTCATACTGGAGGGGTCCAAGTCTGTTGCTTTCATACCCAATCTTGCCAGAATTTTCAACGGGCACACATTGATGGACGAACCGTCATCCACCATCACACATGAAGTTTTCTTGCCCCCCTCACCTGGCCTTGATAAATAGAGGCCTGTTATGATTTCTTCCCCCTCCACCGGGAGTTCATCCTCAGAAAAGGATATCTGCAAAGCTTCTTTCTGAACCGACCCAACAAACATTGCGGGGTTGGCATCCTCGGTACCACAATCTTGCTCAAGGCCTCAACCATAGCCTGCCTATGCTCCCGAGATGCACATAATAGTTCCCAGATACTCACTTGTGCTCTAGTCTTCCTCAATTGTCCCTCACTCCTCAGCACTATATCCCCTTCAGTATTTTCTGCAGTCTCAACCACTTCTCTACCATCTGTCAAAGCTTCCTTACCCTTTCCGCCATATTATTGTAAAAACGACCGCTACGTGTCATTCCCCTTATTCTTCCTCATCACTGCTAGAGAAATCAAGCCAAATTTTTTCTTCTGCTCAAACTCATCCTCACTAGTACTATCCCAGATTCCCAGGCAAAAGGCTTGAGGGTGAAAGGATTTCAGGACAAGGTCTTCTGGGAGGCCAGAATTGATCATGTAGGCTGGTGGTGGTACGAACGGTAGTTGGGTAAGGGGTTTCTGTGTGTGTCAGGCTGTTCTGTTTCTGGGTTGGGTATTTTTTTGGAGTCTATCAGGTCTTGGATTTCATGGCGAAGTCGGGCGCAGTTGTCGGTGTCATGGCCCTTTTTGTTGGTGGAAGTGGCAGTAAAGGCTTAGGTTATAATGTGATGGTAGGGGATTGGGTAATGGTTTGGTATCCAAGGGTTTTAAGAGCATTGCCTCTTCAATTCTCTAGCACCTTAGACAGGGGCCTTCCCAAGTTGGAAAACTGCCTGTTCCGGATAGCGGCAATTTCAGCCGAAACGGCTTTGTTCCCGATGTTCCCCCAATGGGCCTCCTGTTCAGACCATAGAATTCTCTATTCTCGCCTCTTCTTCCTCAATATCCATGACAGTTTCCCTCAACTGCCGAAAGTCTGCAATCATGGAGGTCTCCTCCTCAACTTGCCGTAAATGGAGGGCTTGGTGCCCTTGATAATCATCTTGATCTGATCCTTCTCCGAAGGCCTAGTCTGCATTTTCAATAACTGACCTCTCCACCGGTCCACATACTCCTTAAACTCTCCTCCATTTTCTGCTTAACATTCTCCAGATCACGGAGTGACAGATCGATCTCCAAGTCAGTGACATATTGCTTCAGGAAAGCATCGGCCAACTCCCTCCAATCTTCCTTTACTTTCTTATCCAAATTGTGGTACCATACCACGGGAGCTCCTTCAAGCGACATTCCAAACATTTTCTGTACCTGGCGCTGAGATAAGCCAACTGAACTCATGACTGATACAAACTGTCGGAGATGCACCCTCGGATCCCCATTCCCGTTGAACTTAGCCATATCCGGCATCTTGAACTGTGCCGGCAACTGTTCCTCAAAAGTCAATGTGTCATAATCCAGCAAATCCTCATTCTTACCCCTCATCTTGCGGGTAACCGACTCAACCTGATCCCGAAGTTTCTGTAACTCTGCCTGAGACCCAGATACTCTGCCCGCTGCATACTCTGCCATATCATCAAAAGTGGGGGTATCATCCCCAATCTGTTCGGAGGTTCCTCTTGCCTTGCATCCCCAGAACTACCCCCAGCACGAGACGGCGGCTATACCAGCCACAACAGTAGTCAAAGCCTGCAACTGTTCAGTGACTTTGGCGAGACTGTTCTCTAACTGATCAATACGGGACACCTCATTATCGGATTCACTCATATTGTTCTTTTAGTGAGCCTTGTCCCTTCTCTAACCCAAACGGTATCTATGTTGTCTTTTTGAGACATAGACGGTGTTAACATGATATATGTATGCATGAGGTGCATGAGATGCATGTAACATATAACATACTAAATAAATAAAATTCTCAACAAATCGGCCTATTATCATTTTAGAAGCTTTTGGGACAATTGTCATAAGAGTGAACCCGTCCCAGTTTAAATGGCCCAACGAGTTCATGTCTTATGGCAAAGAGCCCAACTAAATCCAAATGATAATATTCCGAACACAAGTAGAAGGTGGCCCACCAACACTTAGGCGCCTTTGGCCCAATAGTCATGGAATACATCCTTGTCCCAGTTTAAATGGCCCAACTAGCCCATATCCCATGACAAATGGTCCAAATGGATCCAAACGATGATGTTCCCAAACACAAGCATAGAAGGGAGATAATGCAAACATGACATAATAATTTTTACATAATGGCCCATCAACATTTCAGAAGCCTTGGCCTAATAGTATTACAGTACGAACTTGCCCCAGTTTAAATGGCCCAGCAAGCCCGCATTTCTGACAATAGTCCAACTGCATCCAAATGAAGATGGTCCATAAGCACATTCTCAAGGAAATAATTGTTACTTTAACCATACAAACCGGTCTATGGGTGGATTTGCAAGAGTATGGACAAAGGCTCTCACCGGCGAAGGATAGCCCACTAGGGTCTCCCCACTCAAGGGTTCAAAAACGACAGTGAGCGTATCCCTTTTTATACACTAAGGTACGTGCCAATGAGCTATGGTGTGTGACGAACTGTCAAATGGATTTCCCGTTGTAGATTCCCCAGAGGGAAGGTGGAGCGAGGCTCACTTAAATACCCAAAGCCTCTTAGGCTCTTATCGCTTGGTGTCAGGAATAAACAACGAGTCCTCCAAATTAGTCCATCACAAAGGCTACGAGTAGATGGCCATATAGGTGTCCTCACAGCTTTTCCTTCTAGAAAGGTAGTGAGTGAAGGAAGACACCAAACCATTACCTAGCCTCAAAGTGCCCTTGATTAAACCCCCACTTTATCCACTATAGACATGGTCAATTAAAACATAAATCCAAACATTACAAGACAATATTTTGGGGCCAACTCTCTATCCCCAGTGGAGTCGCCAGACTGTGGACAACAGAACCTGGGCGACGCTGTTCTAGGCTCGCGGCCTAGTTGGGAAGTACGAAATAACATGGAGTCACCACCCGGTGTGAACCGGGAAAATGAGATTTAAGGCCGCACTCACCCCTCGCAAGGGAGGACCTCAAACCGTTGGGTTCAGAATGGTCCCTTACTCATGTCACTTGTAATGAAAGGATTTATGTAATAATTTAATCAAGCTTAAGTAATACTTATTTCCAAAAGTATCATGCTTCTAAATTCCCATACACAAAATAAAACTTATGCACACATTTCACATATATCTCACATCTAACATTGCATGCTTAAAAATATATCAAAGTAACAACGAACATACAACTTCATTGGCATATTACATTCAAGAAAACACAAACACACATATTAACCATACAAGCACACATATGGGCACTTTTCCAAGTGGTACGTGGAATTGTATCCCAAGTACAGACCGCACTACCGTCCATTCGGAATCGGCTACGAAATTTACGTCTAGGTTTCCATCCGATATACCGCAAGAAATAATACTCAAATGTTATCATGACATAAGCATATGAATTGTAATACATTGACATATTTGTATTCATACATGTGGAGATAGCTACTAGGAAAACTATGCATGAAATCTAATGAAGAGGACTCAGTTCAGTGGGTGCGCATTCGTGTAGCGTTCGTAAACACGTTCGAACGGTAAACAGAAGGTTCGCGTTCGTATGGCGTTTGATAACGCGTTCGAACGGAAATGAAACATAATGCTCTCATTCGTATGGCGTTTGTTAACGCATTCGAACGGAAATGAAACAGAATACTCACGTTCGTGTGGCATTTGTGAACGCGTTCGAACGGAAATGAAACAGAATGCTCACGTTCGTATGGCGTCCGTGAACGCGTTCGAACATAAATAAGACCTGATGCATCACAAGGCAAAATACATGCGCGTTCGAGTTGCGTTCGTAAACGCGTTCGAACGGGAACAGACCTGATGCATGAAATGGGACGCAATACATAATCGACAAAATAAAGGGGCGCGGCGAATTACTGCCGTAAAGGTGGCCTTTTGGGGCTCTTGATCTCTCAAAGAGAGGACCTTTAGACCAACATACTAAGCCCATGCGCTCGACTGAATCATGCATACAAAGAATTAAAAGCAATAATATTAAACATAGTGTGCCCGATTGAACGTATCTTGTATCCAACCGAACACACATCAACCGGCACGGCAAAGCATCGTGGTAAAGGGCTTTAGCCCCTCCCTATAGGGGATCTCACATCACACTTACTAAGCCCATGCGCTCGTTTGAATCATGCATACGAAAATAAAGACAATCATATCAAACTAAGTATGCTCGATTGAACGTATCTCGCATTCAACCAAACACACATCAATCGGTGCGGCAGAGCATCGTGGTGAAGGATTTTAACCCCTCCAATTAGGGGACCTTTCATCGCACTTACTAAGCCCATGCACTCGATCGTATCATACGGGAATAAGCAATATACAGAATTTAAATGACGAGAATAAATAAACCGAAGCAACACACAAAACAAGAGAAGGTGCCGTTTACTCAAGTGGTACGTGGAGTTGTGTCCCAAGTACAGACCGCACTACCGTCCATTCGGATTCGGCTACGGAATTTACGTCTGGGTTTCCATCCTATATAGCACAAGAGACAACACTCTTCCATTCATCCAATACCCACACATACATCATACACACAACAAATGCCACAAATACTGAAAATATAATCAAAATAAATGACCAGAAATTAAATAAGAATAAGTGTAAAAGATACCCTCAGGTCTAACCTTTTAAGCTGTCTCTCGGACTCGCGTTTCACAAAAATCGGAAGGGGGTAAAGCTCCGCAACTTTTCTGGTTCACTGGTTTGCCTCTTCCTTCGCTGTTCGGCCGCTCAAGCTACTGTTCCTACTCCGTTTTACTGCTGTTTCCTTGTGGTTTTGCTGCCGTTTCCTCTGTGTCTTCTGCTTACTGTTTGTGGACTATTTTGGTGTTCTTGGTGGACTGTTCTGTGTTTCTTTTTGGTGTGGTTTTGTGTGGTTATTTCAAGGATTGTAAGTGTATTTTATGTCAATGTTTTAAGGGATCTTAGGGACTGTTTTGGGAGTGGTTTAGGCTGCTGTGTTTTTTGAGGTGATTCAAGGGAATGTGTTCTCGGTGAAGGAGGGGAGTGTTTTGGATTCGGCTATGGAGGATAGTTGCTTGTGGTGGATTCGGCTATGGAGGAGATGGTTGGGGCTCTTTGTTCTCTTTTTGTGTATATGTCAAGTGTTTTTCTTTATCTTAGGCGTGCATTAGAGAGTCTAGAGAAAAAGTGGCTAGGTTAGTGCATGTTTATATAGAAGAGAGCTAGGGGTTGCCCTTGTCTCACAAGGAAAGGATTTTGGTATTCAATTAGGATTTCCAAGAAAGGCATACACAAGATTGAGGGGGGACAAAATATTTTAAATTATGAAGTTGTAATATTTAATTTGTGTTGGTTTAGGAATACAAATATTTTAGATTGGTAATTATCTTATTATTAGGAAGTCAAATATATGATTGGCTTTAATTGGTTAGGATTGATTTTAATTAGGTATATCTTCTTTTTAGTTTTAGTATATAATATATTCAATTTATTTATTAGGCATGATTTTAGTTTAATTTTGGTAAATGTTTTATTTAATTGGTAAATGGTTTAAATATTTTATTTAATGTTTAATGTTTATTTAATATTTATTTATTTAATTTGGGATGTGTTTTATGGCTTTGGGAGGCTAAATGGGCTGGGGTGCGAGGCTAGCAGCAAAACCAGAAACACTGACTCCGTTCGAACGCCAATTAGAACGTGGCACGAACGTCCACAATCTGCACGAGGTTCGAACGAAGTAACGAACGCAGCACCAACGAAGACAGTGAATTTGTGGAATGAACTTGATGACATACTTATTCCGAATTTCCCCTTCCGACCTCCGTTTCCCGCAATATCCTTAGCTAAAAAGGTAGTGCCTCCAATTGAGACTCATCATCGGGTTTCACATGCGAAAATGCAATGCTTACACTCAGCTGCAGCAATATTCTGCTTTTGTTGTTTATTCGGCAACAGTATCTTGCTTGGAAGATTTCCAGCTTAATGTTCCGTTATTCAAACTATATAGTACCCTTATTACGACTTATAGTCGTTTTTATCGGTTTGGAAACTTGCAGCGGTGAACCCAGTCACTTCAAGTTCTCCTTTCTCCATAGCATAAGAAAGCATCCTTAGTTCATCTAAGATACTTAAGGATGTTCTTAACATCAATCCAGTGACTATCACTTGGATTGGCATGATTGTGACTCCATATGCTCAAAGCATATGAGACACTAGGTCGCGTACATGTCTTTCAATGTACGAGTTCTCGGAGAGTGCCAACAACTTTTAGATCTATCCCAGTAGATCTTTATTCCTAGAATAAAGGTTGTCTCTCCCAAGTAGTCTACGGAGAATTTTTCATGAAAGCCAAGCTTTCACCGATTGTATTATGGGAATGTCATTTCCAAGAAATGACATATCATCATTATATAGGACAATCATTGTTAGTGCGCTCCCACTAACCTCCTTATATACACAAGAATCATCTTCATTTTAAATTAAATCATATACCATTATGATCTTATCGAAACATTAGTTCCAAGAATGCAATGCTTGCTTCAATCCATAAATGGATCGAATTAACTTGCAAACCTTGTTTGCATGTTTTGGTACGACAAAACCGTCAGGATGTTGATAAACATCCTCCAAAAGGTTTCCGTTAAGGAAAGCGGTTTTGACGTTCAGCTGTCATATTTCATAAATGAAACATGCAGCATTAGCAAGCATTATCCGAATGGATTTAATCATGGTAACAAGTAAAAGGTTTCGTCGTAATCGACATAATATTGATAACGATACCTTTTCGCTACAAGCCTAGCTTTGTACGTTTGTATGTGGCCATCCATGTTTGTCTTCCTAGAAGACACATATAGTACAAATAGGCACAATGTCTTCCGGTACAACAACCAGTGTCCAAACTTGGTTGGTATACATGGAATCCATTTCGGACTTCATGACACTTTGCCATGATAGGAGTCGATACCTTTTATCACTTCCTCATACATAGCCAGTTTTTTTTTCTCAATAAGATTGACATCTTCATGAGGTGAGATCAGAAACCCATACCCCAGGTTGTTTTCTGACTCTCTCCGACTTACGCGGTTCTTGTGTATTCAAAGATTGTGGTATAATTTCATCCCTGATGAACTGTTTGTGTTCCATTGAGGAATTAGTGCCTTGAACAGTATTACTCCGATTTACATCGAGTTTTACTTTTCTCCCACTTACCACTGCATATAGGTATTCCTCTTAGGAAACCCGCATGGAGAGCAACAATTACATTGTTCTCTTGTGAGTTGTATAAGTACTATACTTTGGTTTCCCTAGGATAACCAATTACAAATTAGGCACTTATCCAATTTGGGTTCTAGTTTGGTATCATCCAAACATATGCCCAGCATATCCAAATCTTCAGGAATGAGAAGCCCAGTTTCTTTCCTGTTCGTATCTAATATGAAGTCTGCCTAACAGATGTTCATGGAACCTTATTCAAAATAAGTATTGCACTATTTAATGTATATCCTTAGAAGGAAATTGGTAGCTCAAAGCGACTCATCATTAACCTTACTATATCCAATAAAGTTCGATTTCTCTGTTCGGACACACCATCAAATTGAGGTGTTCCGAGAGGAGTCCTTTATGAAACAATACTATACTCTTTCAAATATTCGAGAAAATTATTGCTTAAGTATTTTCCACCACGGTCTAACCGTGACTGTTTAATACTTTAGCCGGTCTGTTGTCTACTTCTTGTCGAAACTCTTTGAATTTATCAAAAGTTTCTGATTTATGTTTCACAAGAAACACATAATTATAACGCGATGCTACATCCGTAAAGGTTACGAAGTATTCATATCCACTTCTAGCTTAGCTAGATATGGGCCCAGTTACGTCACAATTAACGAGAGCTAACAGATCGGTGACACTTACACTTTTACCAAGTAAAAGGTATTTTAGGCATTTTGCCTAATAAACTAGATTCGTAGACATCATTTGATTAGAATCAAATCCGTCCTAGTACCTACTATTCAAAAGTGTGGATATACGAGTCTTGTTAATGTGTCACAGACAACAATGCCACAAATAAGTCTCAACTGATTAATTCAGTTCGAGCTATTTGTTTGTCATGCTATACGTTTGAGATTCATTTATATTCTAAATATAAATACTGTTATTCACTTCTAATGTGCTTATCTAAATATCATCTTTATAAAATAAAACACTTAGTGTTCTAGAATATAAAGGTATACCCTCAACAGGTTAAACTTAGATATAAAGATAATGTTTCTAGTCAAACTAGGTATATTATAACAGTTTCCTAATTTAAGTACATACCCAAAGGGTAGTTCCTAAACTTAGGTTTCTACGGTTAAAACAGCGACTTTCGTCCCGTTTTCAACTCGCAGGGAGATCTCAACTGAAGTCAGTCTCCTGCTAATCAATAGATTATGCACATCAGTACATATTTATATACCACATCCGGTATCTAAAATCTAATTTTAAAACCAGTAGTGAACATGTTTTTGATAAACATACTTGAAGCCGGAGCCTTGTCCCGCATTTACTTCCTTCATGTCTGCCTTGTTCGTATGGTAGTCACGCTTCAGTGACCCCGTTTGCCATAATTTAGGCAGACATCTTGGGATATGTCCTTTGTCTTCCTAGAAGACTGTGACGATTTTGTCTTTGCCATTTTTCCACACCCCAAAAGCCTTCGGCGAAGCCTTGGCCTTCTGGGATGTTGAAGTAAGATACGTCTTGCACTTTCTTACCCTTTTGCAAAATCTGGCTTTGTCTCCTTGAGCATAGTCATTAACTCTCCAAGAGTTTTTCTATTGCAATTAATCCTTCTAAGATCTAAGGTTAGATCTATAAAGATCCTTCAATTTCAACATCATGGTTTAAAGATCTAATCCTTGAATCTGACGAAGAAATTCAAGGAGTCAATGCGGCAAGCATGACGGATTGAGCACTAAAGTTATCATCACATGAATCTTCCAAAGATCATGTTCTACTATTTGCTCAACTCTGGGCTTAGGCCCGAGACGTCACTCTATCAAATAAAGTAACTTCTCGGTTCCCAGGACTATCCTGAGGTTTTATTCCCATTCTAAAAATTAAAGCCATTTAAAGATATTTTCACACAGGATTATGTTTTAAACGCTAATCTTTCAGTTATCTTGATTCCAACAGTCCAACTATCCAATCAACGATTTCGAGTGCAATCAAATATAATGATTACTATAGTCTAACTATATAATCAACTACTACTTGATTGGTTAAATCCAAATATATTGATTACTATAATCCAATTAAATAATCAACTATAAATTAAATAGTTTGAACACAGTCCAACTGTTTAATTTAAAATAACAATTAAATATTAGTCCAACTAATATATTTATTTAAATAATGACGAAAATTGAAATGAGCGCGTATTGGCAAGTATCTAAATGAAATTGCAAATTTAATACTTGCCTCCCACTATTTTTCGGCGAGCCTCTAACCCTCTGTGGAGTACTCGGGAAACCTAGTTTCCTAGTGGGCTAGGATCCCGTTAAATAACACACAATCTTGACTTTGGCCAACAAATTGTATGAAACTTAACTAGGTAGATCTCTAAGATCAATTGGATCTCATCCAATTCCTAGATCCAGTAGGTGGACATCCAAGTCCGAAACATATATCCAATATATGCCAATATATCCAATATATTCCCTAACCTTTTTCCTCTGAATCAACTAAGCCTTGGCTTTGGCACAACAAGCTTAATGATTCCAGTTAAACGTGGCTCATTGACCTTGGAAAGCTTCGTAATCGATGTCGATGGACAAGAAGTGATCTTGACTTTGGCCAACAAATCACAACTTGGACAAGACATGTGATATGGAACAAAGCCTTCATGATTCAAACACATCCGCGATGGACAAAGGTCTTGACTTTGGCCAACAAACCAGTGCCAATCTTGGATCTTGAGAATGAATCACTCAATGAAAGGAAAACGCTTAATATTTGTCGAGGGTTTTCGCGTAATTGGCAACCGATTAATTATCTTTGATTAGGTCTCATCATACACCCTTAAGCATGCATTCTAAAAGCATAATAAGGCGCGATAAATAAATTAATAATGATATGCGGATGGATATGTCACAAATTGTTCCTAGAACAAATCTCTCACTTTCCTCTCTCCCGCTAGCATTATTCTTACTTCTACCCAATTACATAACACTTCCAAAGAAACCTCATTTGTATTAAGGGGAATAGGTGAGAAGAGAAATACAATGAGAAAAGAGGTAATAGGCTGGACATGTAGGTCCAATTTAATAAATTCTAAATTTATTACAACAATTTCCAAAATTGCCCTCACCCTTCTAATATCCATCCGATATACATTATTCATACATACATCCAAGTATTCACACATAGAATATTATCAATCAATCTAATCCAATTAATTAATCTTTGATTAATGACCATCCAATGTTCAAACAACGATTTGATTTGCGCGAGTCCAACTCATTTAAGAATAAATACTCAAAGTACGTATTCTTGAACTATATCGAACTATAATTTTAAATCCAATTTAAATTATATTCAATACTAATTCATATTTAATTCCAAATTAAATAATTACACTTTTAAAAGTGCCTTTTAGACTTGGATTCCAAATCCAATCTTTATGGGTCTCAAAGGCCCAATTAGTATCTGATACTATTCAATTAAAGTCCAATGGGCTTTCAATTAATTCATTAGGCATGGGCTTTGGCAATTATGGGTCAAACCCAAGATGCCAAGGTCCAATTAGAAATCACCCTATGTCAAAAATCAATTTAGGCCCATTAGGCCCAATTAAATTATTTAAAGGCCCAATTGTCATATTTGGACTTTATGGAAATAGTTTTAGGCCCAATTGGATCCAACCAATTATCCTAAACCAAACTTGGCCCAACCAAGCCCATTATGCCCAAATACAACAAATTAAATTAACTCATTATTCCAAATCACAAATTAATTCAATTCAAGTGTAATTAACACAATTTATTAACTAATCTAATGTTTCCAAAACATTTAATTAATCCAATTAATTATGCTCTTTAATTCCAATTCATGTCCAACAAAAATTGAAGCAAAACATTTCATTATAACATGCTTCATGCTCACGGTTTTGACAAGAAATAATTATGCAATTTGATTCCAATCCAATTAAATCAACATCCAATATACATTTCATGCCAACAACACATCCAATATGTCAAATTTCAAAAATTCCCATGAGCTTATCTAGGGTATATATTCGGCCAACCTATAGGATTTAAGGATTTTTTATCTAATCAATATTTCACAAATCCAACAATGCACAAATCCAATTCAACATCATATAAGCTTAACCAAATCATCAATTTGAAGAAATTATGTTCTAAACACAAAAACCCCAAATAAAGTCCATAAACCCTATAATTCCAAATCAAGCTTAGGATGGCTCAAGATACCATTGTTAGTCTCCAAGACATGTCCTAAGATCACTAAGCATGATTAAAGTGCGAATAATCAAAGAGAGTTGCGGAAAAACTTACTTTGATCGGATGGGTTTCAAGACTTTTTAAGCTTTGAATGAAGTTTTAAACCCTTGGGTGAGTTTCCCTATCACCTTGATTCACTCCTTTAAGTGCTAGCTTGAACAAATTGAAAGAAAAAATTTCCTCCAATGAAGCAAGAAGTTCCGGCCATGAGAGGGTTGGGAGAGAGAGAAGAAGTTTTTATGTTTTTGTATTTGTTTTCTAAAAACAAATTACCAAAAGTAAAAAAAAAAAAGGTATATATACTTTTTCCAAAAAAGAAAATACAAAGTGTGTTGGACAAGTTTCCATAAAAGCTCCCAACAACTTCCATCACAAATAGTGACAAGTTGATGTAAGTTGGTGGGACCCACTTTAAATTCAAAAATCAAGTGGTTCGCTCAACACACTTCGGGCTTGGTTTCGTTTATTCCGAATAAACGAATTTTCCGTCGCAACGTAATTAAATCTAATTTAATTAAATAATAATGCATAGCAAAATTACTACAGAAATCGCTCGCGAATTAATTCTAAATTAATTCGTTCGCTTGAATTAAAATCCAATTTTAATTCCGTATTGAAATCTAATTTCAATTAATATATCTAATATATTATTTTAGCCTATTTAAATAAATTAAACAGTAAAATCTAATTTAACTGTTAAATTCACTTTACCGATTAATTCCAAATTAATCGAGTTCTCTATTCTCGACGAATTTAATCCCAGATAAATTCTCGACGTAATTAATCTCAGATTAATTCTCTCTTTTGATAATTAATTCCCAGATTAATTATTGTCGTAATTAATCCCAGATTAATTTTCTCTTTCATAATTAATCCCAGATTAATTTTCTATTCGAGTCAAATCTCAACGGTGAATCTTCGGGAAGTGACCCAAGAGATTCCTGGATATGTTGGCAGTAAATATGGTTATCGGACTATCCGAATACGTGCGTACCTAGTACCACGTCCTTATCGTTTTACAAGACATGGTTGGCTTCAAGAAAAACACTGTGCCTACCAAATTCTCTAAAAATATTCTGTAAACGAATATGTAATCTTTGTCAGGCGTAGTATACGAAGTATTGTGTATTATGATCCAGTACCGGATGTCACATGCGAGGCCTGGGGCTGGAATTGTGTCTGCCCCGTACGAAGCACATATCGGATCTCTGGTCACTAGTCTCTATAATCGGATAAACATGACATAGTCATATTATCCCAATAGCTGCAGCATACAAGAGTATCAGTTCCTTATCCAACGTGATCATCATCTCCATATGACTGAAATGATACTTCCATCTTGACATCACACCCAATACGCTATGATTCTCAATATACCCAGAAGAGGCGTACACAGAACCTGTTAAAGTCCCGGATGACCAAAACCAAAGTATATTGATTGTCGCAAGTATTAGCGATGCAAGTCTCAGGTTAAGATCAAATACACCTACCCTGATACGGACTTCCATAGACACATAGTCATACTACCAATGGAATTCCGAGGGGTCTATCCAAAGCGAAGCTGTTTCCATACCATCGGTAAACACAACCTCCTATTACACTTGCATGAGTATCCAATACCCAAATATATGAGAACTATGCCGTTATGCTCCCATAACACGCACAAGTGCAATACTATTTTATTCCGCATTATCGATGTCCAATCTCGATAATACTACGACTAGGGATATTTTAATGATTAAACCTTAGTGGATTAATACTGTCTCATATATTATTAATCCGGAAACTAATCATATGGACTTTTATCATTTATATATCCCGGTAATCCAATTACAAATGATAAAAGAGCAATTTCCTTTGCCACATAGTTAATTTGTACAACAACACCATGTTCTATACAAATAGTGATGTTATGGGTCATAATTGTCCAACAGATGAGTGGTAAATGTATCACTATTTGCCACTCATTTGACCTAATATTTTGTATAGTTTCTTGAGTTTTGTGAAGATTTTGGTGTGTTTTGTGTTATTTTGTAGATAAATAAAGTTTCAGGACTCTGTGGAGGTGATTTGGGGCCAAAACAGTGAAAAACGGACAAAAAAGGCAAAATGGTAATTTGGTGCGTCGCGACGCGCAATCCTTAGGCATCGCGACCGCTAACGTGCGCCGCCTGCTAAAATACACCGGAATACGTGGACCAATCAGAGAAGTTTTGCTAAAATACGCCGGCTGCTAACGTGCGCCGGGTCTTGCTAACGTGTGCTTGACACGTGTCAACATCAGAACAGATCATGATAACATGCGCAGTGACACGTGTCAGTATCACATGTTGCTGACACTCCGCGTGACACGTGTCATCTTCTGAAATGGACCGCACCAACCGCAAATCACCTTCTGCCACGTGCTAGCATCTCAGTGGACCGAATCCTATCGCGTGCCACGTGTCGAATTTCTAATGGGCCGACAGAAATCACATGCCACGTCAGTAAGATAGTAAAGCTAAACGCGTTTGACTTTTCAACGCGTCTGTGCGTCGCAACGCGTAAGCTTTGCGCGTCGCGACGCGGGCCACTCCTGATTTCTATAAATTGAGGCCTTCTTCACTTCATTTGCTTCGTGCTTTCCTTAGGGTTTATATATACTTTTAAGGATAACATCTATTTTGTAAATATTTGTAATATTTAAATTATGAATTTTATTTTTACATTTAATTTTAGTATTTTATTTTTATTTACTTTTATGTTTTGTAGTTAAATTTCCGCTGGGGTAAAAGGTGAAACATTTAATAAATTATTTAGGTTAATTTCACTTAATTATAATATTTAAATTATAATTTAACCGGATTAATTAATTGTAGACTTTATTACCGCCTATATGGTCGGTTTAAATATAAATTATTTTACCGCCTATATGGCTGGTCCTTATGTGACAGATAATTACCGCCTATATGGCTGATGTAATTGGACTAAATGGATTACCGCCTATATGGTTGGTTTTAAATGTTTAACATTATTGATTCCTGAGAAAGCAGAACATAAGATAATTTATGTATTATAATAAGTGAGATTCCTAGATTTGAAATATTAAATATGGATCCTCTAACCCCAGCATTGTCTTTTTATTCTAGGGAAGTGATGAAAAAAATATTCACATACTTAATAATTGATTTAATTATATAATGAGTAATTCTTTAGTTTGTTTATTGAGTCTTAAGTTTAATGCTTCTTGTTGCCTGATCACCAATAAGATTGATGTGGTAAAACTAAAATGAACTTGGAAAATGGATTTTAGGTTTCAGCCTTAATTCAATAGCTCACGATCTTCCTTGAGGATAGATAACCCTTTAATAGATTTCCTTACAGGATAGACATATACCTGTCGGGCGTGGATAGCCATAATTGGAACTTGAACTTAATGAATTCAGGTAACTTGGTTAACATAGACATATGATTAATTGGGTTATTTGAGTGTTTGCATCTTACCATCGACAGAGGCTTTTGCATATCTTTGTGTTCCAGGTTAGCAAACTGATTTATTACACATATATAATAGAATCAATTCATCATTAGAATAACACTGTGTAGAGTCACAACCCTAGATATTTGTGTCTTTTGTTTATTTTCCTTAGTATTTTCTTTTGTATTTTTATTTATTTATTTGTTCAGCAAATCCACATTCAACCAACCAAAAGTAATCATTCCCTTTCTCCCTATAATTAGATACATGTAACTAAATAGTATCAACAATTAATAACAATAGTAGGAATTAAGTCCTCGTGGGATCGATATTTTTATACTACTTGAACGATATGTGCGCTTGCGTTATACGCGTGTGATTGCACTGGTCAGCGATATCCATGTTTAGTCAGGTTAAAACCAATTTTATTTAAGTCCAATTGACCATAAGGCGGTATCCCATTAAGTCAGGCTTTAAATAGTTTATATATTATAATTAAGGGAGATTAATCTAAATATTAGTAATAAAAGCTTACATTTCCTCCCAGCAGAAGAGAGTTACCTACTCATGCTGAATAGTCTAAGACTGAAAAGTAAAGAAAAGAAAGTGCTATTGCGAAAAGTAAATAAAATTAATTACAGAAAAGCTGTAAATAAACAAACAAGACACAGTCTTCTTAGTATTCTTAAGGAATTATTTATAAGAAAGTATGAAATGAATTCTGAAATTCGACCTAAATTTATAGGCAAAATTTTACCTCGCGAAGCGCGTTGATCTTCGACACGTGGCACGGGCTTCGCAGAGATAATGACACGTAGCAGGCGGCCGTCGATAGCTGAATTATTATGCTAACGTCATTGATGACGTATGTGATGACGTGGTGCTAACGTGGTGATGATGATTGTCGGCAGCATGTGATGATGACACGTGTCTGGCGCACGTTAGCATGATTTGATGTGATGTTGACACGTGGCAGACACATGTTAGCAAATGCGCATGATAGAAAATGCGCATGATAGCAAACTTCTCTGATTGTGACACGTGTCCGGCGTAATTTAGCAATCACCAGCGCATGTTAGCGGTCGCAACACATAAGTGATGCACGTCGCGATGCCCAAATGACAATTTTGCCCTTTTTTGTCCTTTTTCTCTGTTTTGGCATTGATTTGATTCCAGTGAGTCTTGAAACTTTATTTATGTACAAAACACATCAAAATATTCACAAAACTCAAGAAACTATACAAAATATTAAGTCAAAGGGATGGTAAATATTGATATATTTACCGCTTATCACACCCTCAAACCTAACATTTTCCTAGTCCTCGAGCAAAACAACAAAATAAAATAACATAAACATCTTTAAAATAAACTGTTAGGAAACATAATCCCTAATATATTTACATGTTTGTCCTCTTAGGATCTAACCATACATGTATTACTAGTCCTAGATTTATTTACATGCTAATTGAAATAAATCTAAGTTAATCACAACACAATTGCATACCTTTCTTCTTGTAGAGACCTCTTAATCAAACTTAATTGATTGCTTAACTCAATAAGCAAATGGTCTTATTTATAGAAGGGAAACCAAGTCACTATTAGCTCACATGCATGAATTACTATTAATCCTTGATTACTATTTAATCACATGCATTGATTATTATGTAATCACATGTATTTGGATGCATAATGACTTTCTCTAACCCTTCCAAAAATGTTACCATCATGGGTGTACCATATGTTCCCCATTTAACATTTTACTAATTGTTGTCACTTAACAACTATTGTTGTTACTTAATTATTTAATTAACAACTCTTGTTGTTTACTTAGTAATGAAATCATTACTAATTGTTGTTATTTAACAACACCACATAATTAACTTAATAATTTCCAACATGAAATTATTACTAATTGTTGTTATTTAACAACACCAAATAATTAACTTAATAATTTCCAACATGAAATTATTACTAATTGTTGTTATTTAACACACCAAATAATTAACAACAAATAATTTCCAACATCTCCCACTCACACATGATGGATCAACAATTTTTATTATCTCTACAAGAATAATTCATACTTTGCAATTGTGCCGTGCGACCAGCATACTTCGAGAGCTCACTTGCTATACATCTGTTAGGAATATATGCCGCTCGAAAAATGGATAGAACCATAGTGGATTATGTATGCAGTATCCTCGATCATTTATCACATTAAATCTCTCTCGATCTCTTTTCGAATGTAATATTTATTTTGTATTCACAATCATGTTTGATCACATAGAATAACATAATTGGTCGACCAGTGAATACAGGCTAATGTGATATTATTCATATAATGATCTTTCTCCTTTCTCGAATCTCTCAACTTTGATTCAATTCGCTTTTCCAGAGATGTCCTTTCAGATCGAATCTCTCATGATCTTTCAGTAACATTCCAAGATAGCAATCATCAAATCTAAGTTTTAAGAAGCATACAAGAGTCTAAAGGGTACAATGTGAGACTGAAATAATCTCAAGGGTCTCACACAATATCAAGACTGAGATCTTTACTTGTATTACCCTCAATAGCCGCAAATGTACACATGGTATGAAAACATGTGCTACAGTATTGTCTCCTTTCCCATGGAGCGCATGTCTCATAAAATACCGTACAGATTATAGTTCAGAAAAACACAATGTCTAACTCATAACTGACATTAAGACAAGTAAGGTGAAACGAACTTATTCACCTTAGGTCATATCACAGAGAAAGTGACCTCATAACGACATTACTTAATTTTCAAGCTTGAGCTCTCTAAATTATCACTCAGATAATTAGCTTAAAAATTTGTCTCATCTCCCATTAACAAAAAGTAATGGAGGCGATTGCCCGTGTGAGAGGGCCAATCATTCACTTGTCCGACATACTTCTCATACTAACTAATAGTATATTTGTTTAAACATGTATCAACATAATAACATGTAAGTATTGAATACAAACATCAATGAGTATTAACATTAGTAAACATTATTTGGGAAAAATACATATCATAATATGTAAGCACATTAACATCTACGCAATCCCTGAGTTTTTACATGTCTAACAAAGACATCTCTAGGAACAGGCTTGGTCAATGGATCTGCTACCATTTCTTGCGTAGAAATGTACTTCATGTTTACCTCTTCTCGTGAAACTATGTCTTTCACAAAGTTATATTTGGTATCTATATGTTTCGTTTTACAATGGAATTTTGGGTCTTTTGTGTAAGCTATCGCTGCTTCACTATCACAGTTAACTAATACTGGACCAGAAGCTTCATTTGACATACCCAAATGATCCAAGAACCTTTTCAACCACACAGCCTCTTGTACTGCTGATGAAAAGGCCACAAATTCAGCCTCCATTGTGGATAAGGCTATACAAGATTGTTTCTTACTGCTCCATGAAATGGCACAATTGTTTAGCAAGAAAACAAAACCGGAGGTAGATTTTCTTTCATCTAAATCTCCTCCCCAGTCAGCATCAGTATAACCTCTCAATTGCAGATCATTTCCTTGATAACACAATGAGTAATCAGCTGTCCCTCACAGATACCTAAATATTCTTTTAACTGCTTTCCAATGTGCTAGTCCTGGATTGGATTGGTATCTACTTACCATTCCAACAGCGAAACAGATATCAGGTCTTGTACACAACATTGCGTACATTAAACTTCCAACTGCATTTGCATAAGGAACTTTCTTCATTTGTTCCTTTTCCTGTGGAGTTTCAGGACACAATCTACGACTCAAAGCTTCAGTTTTCGTGATAAGAGTATCAATGGGTTTGCAAGCCTGCATTTGGAAGCGTTCAAGAATTTTCTTTATATATGACTCATGTGAAAGAAATAATAAATTCTTTGAACGATTTCTTGAGATCTTAACCCCAAGAATATATACAGCTTCACCCATATCTTTCATCTCGAAGTTAGATGATAACCATTCTTTAATGTGTTTTACAAACTCCTTATCATTTCCGGCTATAAGTATATCATCCACGTACAAAGATAAGATAATGAACTTATCTTTATCTCTCTTGGTGTACACACAATGATCCTCATCTATCATTGTGAAATCATTCGAAATGATTGTATTGTGGAATCGTATATACCATTGTCTAGACGATTGTTTGAGACCATATATAGACTTTAAAAGTCTACATATTTTCTCCTTTTCATTTTCTTTTATGAAACCTACTAGTTGTTCCATATAGATTTCTTCATCAAGTTCTTCATTGAGAAAAGCAGTCTTTACATCCATTTGATGTAATTCTAGATCCATACTTGCTACTATAGCCAGAATCAAGCGAATTAAGGTAAACTTTACAACAGGTGAAAAAGTCTCTTCATAGTCAATTCCTTCATGTTGCGTATACCCTTTTGCCATAAGTCGTGCTTTATATCTTTCGATATTGCCATCGGTGTTGCGCTTTATTTTAAGAACCCATTTGTTCTTGACAGCTTTGCATCCTTTGGGTAGATCAACCAATTCCCAAACTTGGTTGGACCTCATTGACTTCATCTCTTCTTCCATTGCTTTCATCCATTTTTCCTTAGCATGACACTGAAGAGCCTCTTTTATGTTTCTAGGTTCTTCATCATCTTGAGGTAGAATCATAAAGGTTTCTCCTTCGATATCGAAACGACGTCGAGGAATGCCTATACGATTACTACGTCGTAATTGGGATTCTAGTGGTGGAACTGA
Organism: Zanthoxylum bungeanum; assembly: GCA_019454045.1. Lineage (NCBI taxonomy): Eukaryota > Viridiplantae > Streptophyta > Magnoliopsida > Sapindales > Rutaceae > Zanthoxylum > Zanthoxylum bungeanum. The sequence goes on along the minus strand of SKCR01037877.1, from coordinate 56,312 downwards.
TTCCTCACTATCGATATTATTCCCATTTGGATCGTGCACATTGCTCCCACTTGGATTATGTACACCACTCCCACTCGGATCACGTAAATGAGACTCGTGTGAAACTAATTCATCATTTTGAGATTCATGTGAAACAGATTCATCATATTTTCTCAAATTTCTCTCATCACTCCCACTTGAATTAGGTAAACCCGAGTGTTCACCAATCATGTTATCCATGTGATCCTGAGTTTCATATAGAGATAAATCTTGACCTATCTCACCCTGCTTAGGAAAATCATTTTCTAAAAATGTGATATCTCGTGATTCAAATTCTGTCACGCCTCCACTTTCATGTTCACCTATGCAAACATATCATTTTGATTGTTCAGAATATCTTATGAAGATACTCTTTTTTCCTCTTGGGCCTAACTTTCCATGTTCGTGAGAACGCACATGAATATAAGCCGCACAACCCCAAGGTTTTAGAAAGTGAATATTTGGTTTATGACCTGTCCATAACTCATATGGTGTGGTGGACACAAATTTTGATGGCACTCGGTTAAGTACATATGTGGCAGTTAATAATGCATCACCCCAATAGGTTATAGGAAAATTTGCTTGTGCCATCATAGACCTAACCATCTCAAGAAGAGTTCTATTTCTTTTTTCCGCAACACCATTTTGTTGAGGAGTAGCAGGAGTAGTCAACTGACGACTAATTCCTTTTTCATCACATAATTCTCTGAACTGATCAGATAAGTACCACGGTCAGTGCGTAGTGCTTTAATTTTCTTGCCTAATTGATTTTCTGTAAAATTCATAAATTTCTTGAAACATTCTAATGCTTCAGATTTATGAGCAATCAAATAGACATAACCAAAGCGTGTAAAATCATCTATAAATATGATGAAATAAGATGCTTCATGCCTTGCCCTGACATTCATTGGACCACAGATATCTGAATGAATTAATTGTAATGGAAATTTTGCTCTAGTCCATTTTCCAAATGGTTTTCTCGCAGTTTTTCCTGCCAAGCAATATTCACAAGTTGACAATTCCACCTTCTCAATATTTCCCAGAAATCCTTCTTTGGCTAATCTGTTCATTCTTTGCTGGAAATGTGGCCAAGTCTAGCATGCCACACAGTTACATCACTATCATCACTGACAGATAAAGTAACAAATGAAAAACCGGAATTGTGATTAAAACATTCAATATTTAATACAATAAAACCATCCAGAAAATAACCAGAACCATAGTGTATTGTACCTAAGTACAAATCAACACCAAATTTATGCAAGTTCAAATTGAAACCTAAATTAACCAAAACCAACACAGAGACTAAATTTCGATGAATTTGTGGAGCAAACAATACATCATGTAGTAGTAAAGTTTTTCCACCATGCATGACTAACTTGCATGTTCCTATGCCTTTGACTTCAAGCCGTGAGTTGTTGCCAACATATATCCACTTCACCCCAGGTGAAATTCATCGAAATTCCACGAATGCATCTCTATCCTTCGCTACATGGTCTATGGCTCCTGAGTCTTTTTAGGCTTAGTGCAGTCACGAGCAAAATGACATTTCTTTCCACAGTTAAAACATTTAACCTTTGCCATGTTTTTCTTTTTGGTAGGACGTTTTCCTTTCCCATGTTGATTGGTTTTCTGTTTCTTTTCTGGCTTGAAAGAATTTTGTTCTTTTCCGAACTGGAACCCACCACCATGAAATTTTTTTTCTTCTTGAAACCCCCAGGTTTGCTAGTTTCTGTCATATACACTTCAGTATTTGACTTAGCAGTCACAAGGCGGTCGTTTTCTAATTCAAGGTGAGGTTTAGCATCATCAAAGGTTTTGATGCTCTCATTGTGGGTCAAATGCATCTTCATATGCTCCCACCTATTTGGAAGAGAACGAATGACCGCTTGGACTTTCTGTTCATCTGTAAGAACTTGTCCTGTATCTGCCAGTTCAGTAATCATGTTTGACATTTGCCTCAAGTGTTTTGACATAGTGAACTCATGATGTTTCTTGTATGTGTCAAACTTGATTGTCAGTGACCTGAGTTTGGTTATTGATGTACTACCAAACTTTTCAGCTAGTGTGGACCACATGTCCTTAGCCATGTCATATTTCCTGAACTCTTTCATTAGGTCATTATCCATACTGCTCAGCAACGTAATGCGAGCAATTGAATTCTTTTTCTTCCAGGCCTCATAAGCCTCTCGGTCTCGCCTGTCTTGGGCCGTAGTGCCCTGTTCAGGTTCATCCATGCTCATTTTCAAAGTTTCAAGAACCTCTTGTTCTTCTAGCACATATTGGATTTTCATGCTCCAAATTTCATAATTATCGCCATTCAGTTTCTCACCCTTGTTGAGTTCAGCGATAATGTTCTTTGTTGCGGAAGCCATTAAAAAACACAAAGTTTCTACAGAAATTCATACACAGTTGTTAATACTTTTGTTTATTTTATCATGAAATGAATTATGTTTAATAAAATTCTTCAATGGGGTTGGAGTCAAAAGGCCACTATGTGTCCAATCATCATCCAATTACCCAATGTAAAAATATTATCAACATAATCAATCATGTAAAATCATTTTCTAAAAATTACATAAATTCGTAGAACATCTTAATCATGCGACTATTTACATGACAATCATTGATTTAATTACATAAATTAAATTCAACGTGAAACGTTTATACATATAAATACAATATTTACATGCCGTAAAATAACACACAGAAACAACATGAAAGAAATTAATATTTTACAATAATAATTTTCCCAGTTGTAGAGTCTCAACTCATATATGTTTTTGGATACGAATCCTCAAACTGTTTGGGTAACTCGTAATTGATCTTGGACAGCCATGGAAAACCTATAGCAAATTTAGGATCCTTACAACGTTTCAGGGACATCGAAGGAAAAATAGTATTATTTGCCTTATGCCGTAGATACTGAACCGCTAACCTCTCAATGGCTTTATTATAAGGAACATGTTTTTCCTCACGTTTTACTAATATCCAAATACGAGTAAATTGTTTTTGCCATATCTTGGGGAAAGTGTTTCTCAGTAATCTGAATCTATTCGGCTGTCCTATCCAATTACCTGCCCAGATAGACTCCTGTAACATGTTATTAAAGGTGATTATATGGGAAATCATATCATCATCTTCTTTCATCCGATACTTATCCAGATCCAGCAACTTGTCTTTCAATTTTTCACTGTGGGCGGATGTCATAACCCTTTTTGCAGTTTTTTGTCTGATCGGCATGATTTTTCTACAATGAATACAAAGAAAAATCAATATAATGAAACACAAAGTTACATTAACTAAAATAAACATCAAAAAGATATTCATTTACATAAACACAAAGTTTATATGATAAAACAAATTTATCATGGCCGATTAATACAATATGCAAAAGGACTAGACATTTAATCATGACGGATCAGAATTACCAAAGCAAACCGATAAAGACATGACCAACATGGGCCAACATGGATGTCCACGCGCCATTCACGCGCCACATGAGTGGTTCACGCGCCTCCACGCGCCGCCATGCGCCGGCCACGGGCTCTCACGCGCCGGCCAACCTCAGTTAACTTTCACGCGCGGACGACATATCATCCGCGAGATCTGTGTAAATATGACAAGTTGGTTCTATGTTAAAGATGCATACGACTTGTCGTCTATCTTCTATCTGGATGACATGTTGGTTAAGCCCATTATTCGCGTACGACTTGTCGTACAATATTCGGACGACTTGTCGTCCTTTTTTCTAAAGACCGGATGACATGTAGTACGGCTATTCTGGGAGTGTTTTTCTGGGTAAAAATAGATTCAACTAGCCAACTTCTAGGGTCCATATCTTTCTCAATTTTAATCCAAATTAAGCAAATGATATACCAAATTGAAGATCTCATGACTTAGTTTTCAAAACATATTTGAACATGGGATTATCAATTTTCTACAGAGAGTTATTATGGCCCAAAGTTGGAAGAAAATCATTTTTTAAAAGCAAAAACCAGAACCATTTTCAACATTTTTCATGCATGTTCATGCAATTTTGTGTAATCCAACTAGAATACATGCATTTAAGCTACTGATACCAATGTTAGGAAACATAATCCCTAATATATTTACATGTTTGTTCTCTTAGGATCTAACCATACATGTATTACTAGTCCTAGATTTATTTACATGCTAATTGAAATAATCTAAGTTAATCACAACACAATTGCATACATTTCTTCTTGTAGAGACCTCTTAATCAAACTTAATTGATTACTTAACTCAATAAGCAAATGGTCTTATTTATAGAAGGGAAACCAAGTCACTATTAGCTCACATGTATGGATTACTATTAATCCTTGATTACTATTTAATCACATGCATTGATTACTATGTAATCACATGTATTTGGATGCATAATGACTTTCTCTAACCCTTCCAAAAATGTTACCATCATGGGTGTATCATATGTTCCTCATTTAACATTTTACTAATTGTTGTCACTGAACAACTCTTGTTGTTACTTAATTATTTGATTAACAACTCTTGTTGTTTACTTAGTAATGAAATCATTACTAATTGTTGTTATTTAACAACACCACATAATTAACTTAATAATTTCCAACATGAAATTATTACTAATTGTTGTTATTTAACAAATAATTAACTTAATAATTTCCAACATGAAATTATTACTAATTGTTGTTATTTAACAGCACCAAATAATTAACAACAATTAATTTCCAACATAAACATTAAACTAAGCCACTTTCGTAGGGATCACGGTTGCATTTAGCGTATGCAACAAGCTGTTAAACCCTTAGGTGTTCCTAGTGGACGAGTTATAGTCTCGTGAGGGCTTACAGCAACGATACCCACAAACGTCAATCACTTATCAGTTGTAATATAATCTTTATAAAGAAGTGGCTATTATTTCACTTAAGTGTTGATACATGAGAGGTTTCACTGACACAAGGGATAAACACTCCATGTGAAAACTCTCGGTGGTTAGTTCGATGGACATGAGTCAATCATACACCCATATAATACACCAAACAGTTGGATCTCCACTAGTAGCCTATGAGATCAGTTACCCCACTTAATGGCGGATCAAAATAATATGCTAGTCTTTCCGCTTTTTGAATACCCTGATTATTCACAAAACTATGACTATGAATATTTAGGAATAATGATTCTCATAAGACGTGGAAGTTATCATCTTCTTATTCCAATGGCTTTATTATAAGTGTAAATCATCTAAATAGATTATACGATACATAAATAATAAAGAATACCATTTTATTGATTAATGAAAATATTACATCCTTATTATCTTATAAATGCATGTGTATTTAACCCGCCCACAAGTTGGGTACATGGCAAATTCCTAACATCCTACGTATTCCATTGTGTCTTTGATTTACCATAGGTGAGATTGGCATGGATTTCGATCAATAACAATGTACTTTGGAGATACGGTTTAGTACGTCGCTGGAAACATTTAATAAGATATTGGAATATACTCTTTATAAAGAAGTAGATATTATTCCATTGTGCTGATACATGAGAGTTCTTAGTGACACATGGGATAAACACTCCATGTGAAAACTATCGGTGTTCAGTTCGATGGACATGAACCAATCATGCACCCATGTGATACACCAAGTGGTTGGATCTCCACTAGTAGCCTATGAGATCAACTACCTCACTTAAGGGCGGATCATATCAACATGCTATTCTCTCCGCTTTGTGAATGCCATGATTATTCATAAAACTATTACTAGGAAAATTTAGGAATAATGACTCTCATAAGGTTTGGAATATTGGGTTTCTATTAAGTCCCAAGGATCAAATCAAGCATCAAACATGTGTGAATACTACAATGAAATATGGTGGAATCATACTCACATTGATCGATTGTGCGATGCGACAAACAAAATCCTTGTGCTCCTCCTAGAAGCTCTCGACAGTGGGGTAATTTTGTCCTCCAAATATTTCGGCCATGGTGATCCTTGAAGCTCCAAGCTTTGTTTGATTCCATGCTCATGAAATTAGTTCCATATCACATTTGTATGTCCTCTTTTGAGTGCTAGCTCTTGGTGATTTTTGCCACAAAAATCACCATCTTCATCCTTGTAAATCTCGGCCTTGCCAAGAAAAAGAGAAAGAAGAATTTTGGCCTTGAGATGTCAAGGGAGAGAGAGGGAAAAATGTGTTAAGTGTATATTGTTTTTGATTTTCCAAAAATCAAATACAAAAAACCATTTACAAATTTCCAAAAGTCAAAGGCTTTAAAGCCAACAACCACTCCCATCACTATTCACATCAAAAGTGACTAGACATCACATCACTCAAAGTGACAAGTGATTTGACGCTTGATGTGACTAGTGATTTGACGCTTGATGTGACTTACGGGCCGCACTTGAATTCGAAATGCGAGTGTGTCCGCAAACACTCCCGGGCTCGGGTTCACTAATTCCAAATTAACGAATTTTCTGTTGCGACGTAATTAAATAATTATGCCTAGCAAAATCATTATTCACGTCACTAGCGGATTAATTCTAAATTAACTCGTTCGCCCAAATTAAAATCTAATTTTAATTCCGCATCGAAATCCAATTTCGTATAATATATCGAATATATTATTTTATCGATTAATTCCAAATTAATCGTTCTCTCTCTTTAATTAATATTTTATCCCAGATAAAATATATCCGTAATTAATCCCAGATTAATTTTCTCTCTCTTATAATTAATCCCAGATTAATTAAAGTGTGAGTCATACGTCATCGGTGAATCTTCGGGAAGCGACCCATGATATCCCCGGATATATTGGCAGTAAATCGGGTCGTCGGACTATCCGAACACGTACGTACCTAGTACTACGTTTATATCGATTTACAAGACATGGTTGGCTTCTAGCAAAGCACTGTGCCTACCCAATTCTCCAGAAATATTCTTACTAGAATATGTGATCTCTATCAGGCGTAGTATACGTAGTATTGCGTATTGTGATCCAGCATCGGATGTCACGTGCAAGGCCTGGGGCTGGAAATGTGTCTGCCCCGTACGAAGCACATATCAGATCTCTGGTAACTAGTCTCTATAATCGGATAAACATGACCTAGTCATAATATCCCGATAGCTGCAGCATATAAGAGAACAAGTTCCGTATCCTACGTGATCATCATCTCCACTATGACTGGAGTGATACTTCCATCTCGACATCACACCCAATACACTGTGATTCTCAATATACCCAGAAGAGGCATACACAGAACTGGTTAAAGCCCTGGACGACCAAAACCAAAGTATATTGATTGTCGCAAGTATTAGCGGTGCAAGTCTCAGGTTAAGACCAAATACACATACCCTGATTTGGACTTCCATAGACATATAGTCATACTACCAATGGAATTCCGAGGGGTCTATCCAGAGCGAAGTTGTTTCCGTACCATCGGTAAACACAACCTCTTATTACACTTGCATGAGTATCTTATACCCAAATATATGAGAACTATGTCGTTATGCTCCCACAACGCGCACAAGTGCAATACTAGTCTATTCCGCATTATCGATGTTCAATCTCGATAATACTGCGACTAGGGATATTTAATGATTAAACCTTCATGGATTGATACTGTCTCATATCTTATCAATCCGGAACTAATCATATGGCCCTTCTATCATTTATACATCTTGGCGATCTAATCACAAATGATAGAAGAGCAATTTCCTTTGTCACATAGTTAATTTGTACAACAACACCATGATATGTACAAATAGTGATGCTATGGGTCATAACTGTCCAACAATCTCCCACTTGGCGCATAGCCAATCACTCAAGTGTCCTACATCCGAACTATGTACGGTTCGTTCAAACTTCTGCTAAGAAAAAGCTTTCGTCACCGGATTTGCATGACTATCATCTGATGTGATTTATTCGATCATCACATCACCACGATGTATGATCCGAACGAATCAGATGAATATCGAAGTATATATCTGGATCGTTGATGAAACCATTAATTCTCTAGCCTGTGTTGTAGCCTAGCTGATGAGTGGTAAATCTATCACTATTTCCCACTCATTTAACCTAATATTTTGTATAGTTTCTTGAGTTTTGTGAATATTTTGATGTGTTTTGTGTTATTTTGTAGATAAATAAAGTTTCAGGACATTCTGGAGGTGATTTGGGCCAAAACAATGAAAATTGGACGAAAAGGGCATTTTGGTAAATTCTCGCGTCGCGACGCCAAGACCTTCAGCGTCGCGACGCCTAAAATGCACCGAACAGTGCTAACGTGTGCCTGGTCCACGTGACAGAATCTGAGAAAAGTTTGACTTTGCTAACGTGCGCCGTGCCACGTGTCACCATCACAGCCGATCTGCTAACATGCGCCATGCCACGCGTCAGCATCCTACGGTGCCGACAGTCATCATCGCCACGTGTGCCATGTGTCACTCCACGTCATTGCCACATCATCAGCCACATCACCAAGTTGACCAAGTCAAACGGCCACCTCACCGCCACGTCATCATCAGCCAATCAGGAAGTGCCACGTGTCACAATTCTACGGTGCCGACAGTCTCTTTCCCATGTGTCGCCACGTCACCGCCACGTCAGCATCAATCATTGAGTATCTAATCCTTATCTGACATGTGGTGGATAAGAATCTCATCGACCAATCAGAAGCCGCCACGTGTCACAATAATTAAAGCCCAACCACCTCGCCACGTGTCACCTTATCAGCTTATCCAGAATCTGCAAACCGACGAACCAGAGTGTGCCACGTCGACAAAAGCTAGCGTAGCGACGCCAAAGACCTTGGCGTTGCAATGCTGGAAGCCTACCAGGGCCTATAAATTGAGCTTCAAATTTCAGTTTTAGTTGCACCACACTCTCTCATCTCTTTGATGTAAAGAGAGAGTTTCTCTCTCTACTTTCTTTTAATTTTTAGTTTTTTAGTTTTTTAGTTTTTTAATTAATTTTAATTACGTTTTGTAATAATAGTAATTTACTTTTTTTTTACTTTTTACAATTTTTACTATTTACCATGAGGAGGTAACTTCCCCAGCTAGGGTGAAAGGTAATTCTTTTACTATTGCTATTTAGATTAATCTCCTTTAAATATAATATATTCACTATTTAAAATATTGACTTAAAAAGGATACCGCCAGATTGGTCGGTTGGTAATTAAACTTTCTTGCCTCCTATATGGCAGGTTCATGGACAAATCTTTTTACCGCCTTAATGGCTGGTTGGTAATGTTATCACAAGTTTATATATTATATTATGGGAGATATCTAAATTAGTAGTAGTAAAAGTAATTCCTTTTACCTTAGCATTTTATTTTATTGTAATTTACTTTTCAATATTTACTTTACCGCATTTTTACTTTATGTCTTTTATTTTCAAGTTTTTACTAGCCCTAGTTATGTGTTGTAACTAAATTAGTTATCTGGGGTTGTGATGACTTTTAATATCACCGTTTATAAGGGGTCAGTTTATAGTTTGGGTATTATAAAGATTTATTTATTGAGTCTTAATCTTAATGCTTTTTCATTAACTGGCCATTAATAAAATTGATCTGGTAAATCTAAAATGAACTAGACATAGGGATTTTAGGTTTCAGCCTTAGACTCAATAGCCCACGATCTTCCTTGAGGATAGATAACCCTTTAATAGATTTCCTTAAGGATAGGAATATACCTGTCGGGCGGGGGTAGCCATAATTGGAACTTAAACTTAATGAATCCAGATAATTTGGTTGACATAGATATATGGTTCAATTGGGTTAAACTGGGTATTTGTGTCTGACCATCGACAGAGGCTTACACATAATTTAGTGTTCCAGGTTAATAAATCAATATATTACCCAACTTTAAGATAACCACTTCATCTTTAAAATGATATTGGAAGAAATCACAACCCTATATAGTTTTTAATATTGAATTTTCTTAAAACCTATTTTCGACAATTTTATTACTTGCTTTTAAATTTAGAATCGTCACCATTTCAAATCAATCAAACAACTTGTTAGATATTAGTAATCATTTGACCTTATATAATTAATTTTAGATATTAAGTCCTCGTGGGATCGATATTTTTATACTACTTGAACGATACGTGCGCTTGCGTTATACGTGTGTGTTTACGCCGGTAACTAGCTTAGCTGCTAACATAACTACTCTTAATCTAATTAGGATTATTATCGATCCAAAAGGCTTCTATTGCTGCCTCAGCTGCAGCAATAATCCACTTTTGTTGTTTATTCGGTAACAGTATCTTGCTTGGAAGATTTCCAGCTCAAAGTTCCGTTATTCAAACTTTATAGTACCGTTCTTACGACTTATAGTCGTTATTGTCGGTTAGGAAACTTGCAACGGTGAACCCAGTCACTCCAAGTTCTCCTTCTCTATAGTATAAGATAGCATCTTTAGTTCCTCTAAGATACTAAAGGATGATCTTAACATCAATCCAAGGACTATCACTTGGATTGGCCTGATTATGACTCCATATGCTCAAAGCGTATAGACACCAGGTCGCGTACATTTATTTCAATGTACGAGTTCTCGGAGAGTATCAACAACTTTAAATCTATCCCAGTAGATCTTTATTCCTAGAATAAATGTTGTCTCTCCCAAGAATTCTACGGAGAATTTTCATGAAAGCCAAGCTTTCACCGATTGTTATTATGGAATATCATTTCTAAGAAATGATATGTCATCATTATTTAGGACATTCACTGTCAGTGCGTTCCCACTAACCTCCTTATATACACAAGAATCATTTTCGTTTTGAATCAAATCATACACCATTATGATTACATCAAAACGATAATTCCAAGAACTCAATGCTTGCTTCAATCCATCCGTGGATCGAATTAACTTGCAAACCTTGTTTGCTCATTTTGGTACGATAAAACCATCAGGATGTTGTAAACATCCTCCAAAAGGTTTCCGTTAAGGAAAGCGGTTTTGGCATTCAGCTGTCATATTTCATAAATGAAGCATGCAGCATTAGCAAGCATTATCCAAATGGATTTAACAATGGCAACAAGTGAAAGGCTTCGTCGTAATCGACACAATATTGATAACTATACCTTTTCGGTACAAGTCTAGCTTAGTACGTTGGTATGTTGCCTTCCATGTACGTCTTCCTTGAAGACTTATATAGTACCAATAGGCACAATGCCTTGCGGTACATCAACTAGTATCCAAACTTAGTTGGTATGCATGGAATCCATTTCGGACATCATGGCACTTTGCCATAATAGGGAGTTGATACCTTGTATCACTTCCTCATACGTAGTCAGTTCGTATTCCTCAATAAGATTGACATCTTTATGAGGTGAGATAGAAACCCATACCTCCCAGGTTATTTTCTGACTCTCTCCGATTTACGCGGTTCTTGTGTATTCAAAGATTATTGGTATAGTTTCATCCTTGATGAACTATTTATGTTCCATTAAGAAATCGGTGCCTGGAACAATATTACTCCGATTTTCATCGAGTTTTACTATCCTCCCACTTACCACTGCATATCGGTATTCCTCTTAGGAAAACCGTATGGCGGGCAATAATTACATTGTTCTCTAGTGAGTTGTATAAGTACTATACTTAGGTTTCCCTAGGATAACCTACAACTTAGGCACTTATCCGATTTGGGTTCTGGTTTGGTATCATCCAAACATATGCCTAGCAAACCCAAATCTTCAGGAATGAGAAAACCTTGTTTCTTTCCTATTCATATCTAATATGAAATCTGTCAAACAGATTATTATGGAACCTTATTCAAAATAAGTTATGCATTGTTTATGCGTATCCGTTTAAGGAAATGGTAGCTCAGAGCGACTCATGATTAACCTTATCATGTCCAACAAAATTGGGTTTCTCTGTTCGGACACACCGTCAAACGGACGAGTTCCGGGAGGAGTCCTCATTGAAAGAATACTATACTCTTTCAAGTATACGAGAAACTTATTGCTTAAGTATTTTCCACCATGGTCTAACCGTGACGGTATAATACTTTAACCGATCTGTTTGTATAATACTTTCAACTGTAAAATTTTCCTATTTATGTTTCAAAAGAAACACATAACCATAACGCGATGACACATCCGTAAAGGTCACGAAATATTCATATCCACATCTAGCCTAGCTAGACATGGGCCCACTTACGTCACTATGAACAAGGGCTAACAGATAGATGGCATTTGCACTTTTACCAAGTAAAAAGTGTTTTAGGCACTTTGCCCAATAAACTAGATTCGTAGACATCATTTGAATAGAATCAAATCCGTCCTAGTATCCACTCTTCGAAAGTGTGGATATACGAGTCTTGTTTAATTGTGTCCCAGACATCAATGCCACTTTTAAGTCTCAACTGATTAATTCAGTTTGAGCTATTTGTTTGTCATGTCATACGTTTGAGATTTATTTATATTCAAAATATAAATACTGTTATTCACATCTAATGTGTTTATCTCAATATCATCTTTATAAATTAAAACACTTTAGTGTTCTAGAATATAAAGGTATACCCGCAACGGGTTAAACCCTGATATAGAGATAATGTTCTAGTCAAACTAGTCACATTCTAACAGTTTCCTAATTCAAGTACACACCTGAAGGGTAGTTCCTAAACTTAGGTCTCTACGGTTAAAACAGCGACTGTCGTCCCGTTTTCGATCCGCAGATAAATCTCAACTGAAGTCAGTATCCTGCTTATCAGCAGATTCTGCACACCAGTACATATTTATGTACCACACTCAGTATCTAAAATCCAATTTTAATACTAGTAGCGAACATGTTTATGACAAATATATTTGAAGTCGGAGCCTTGCCCGTCTTCAATTCCTTCATGTCTGCCTTGTCCATACGGCAGTCACGCTTCAGTGACCCCGTTTGCCACAGTTTCGGCAGACATTTTGGGATATGTCCTTTATTTTCCTAGAAGATTATGATGACTTTGCCTTTGCTCCTTTTCACACCCCAGAAGCCTTTGGCCAAGCCATGGCCTTCTAGAATATCGAAGTAAGAGGCGCATTGCGCTTCTTTGCCCTATTGCAAACTTTGGCTTTGTCTCATTGAGTATAGCCATTAACTCTCCAAGAGTTTTCTATTACAATTAGTTCTTCTAAGATCTAAGAATAGATCTATGAAGATCCTTCAATTTCAATATCATACTATAAGGATCTAATCCTTAGTTCTGACTAAGAAATTAAGGAGTCCTTGCGGCAAGTATAATGGATTAAGCACTAAAGTTATCATCACATGAATATTCCAAATATCATGTTCTACTATTTGCTTAACTCCGAGCTTAGGCTCGAGACGTCCCTATATCAAATAAAGTAACTTCTCGGTTTTCAGGACAATCCTGATTCATTATTCCCAATTTGAAAATTAAAGTCGTTTAAATACATTTTCACCCAGGATTATGTCTTAAACATTAATCTTTCAATTATCTTGATTCTAATATTCCAACTATTTAATCAACGATTTTAGGTACAATTTATTATAATTATTACTATAGTCCAACTACATAATCAACTATAATTTAATTGATTTAATTCAATTATATTGATTACTATAATCCAATTATAAAATCAACTATTAATTGAAATAGTTTGAATACAGTCCAACTGTTTATTTAAAACAACGATTAATTATTAGTCCAACTAATATAATAATTTAGTGACGAAATATTTGAAATGAGCGCGTATGGCAAGTAACTAAACGAATATTGCAAATTTAATAATTGCCTCCCACTATTTTTCGGCGAGCCTCTAACCCTCTGTGGAGTACTCGGAAACCTTGTTTCCTAGTGGGCCAGGATCCCGTTAAATAACACACAATCTTGACTTTGGCCAACAAATTGTATGATAATTAACTAGGTAGATCTCTAAGATCAATTGGATCCCATCCAATTCCTAGATCCAGTAGGTGGACATCCAAGCCCGAAACATATATCTTATATATGCCAATATATCCAATATATTTCCTAACCTTTTTCCTCTGAATCAACTGAGCCTTGGATTTGGCATAACAAACTTAGTGATCCCAGTTAAACGGAACCCATTGACCTGGGAAAGCTTCGTAATCAATGTCGATGGAAAAGAAGTGATCTTGACTTTGGCCAACAAATCACAACTTGGAAAAGACACCAATATGGAACAAAGCCTTCATGATTCAAACACATCCTCGACAGACAAAGGTCTTGACTTTGGCCAACAAACCAATGCCAGTCTTGGATCTTGAGTAAGAATCACTCAATGGAAGGAAAAACACTTAATATGATATTGAGGGTTTTTTCGCGTAATTGGCAACCAATTAATTATCTTTGTGAAGGTCTCATCATCATACACCCTTAAACATGCATTCTAAACACATAATAAGGCGCATATCAATAAATAATAATGATATGCGGATGGATACTTAAACATTGTTCCTAGAACAAATCTCTCTCTTTCCTCTCTCCCGCTAGCACAAGTATTGCTTATACCCGATTACATAACACTTCTAAAGAAACCTCATTTACATTGAGGGGAATAGGTGAGAAGAGAAATACAAAGAGTAAGGAGGTAATAGGCTGGACACGCAGGTCCAATTTAATAAATTCTAAACTTATTACACAATTTCCAAAATTGCCCCACCCATCTAATATCCATCTGATATACATTATTCATACATCACAACCATGTATTCACACAAGCATGTTATCAATCAATCTAATCCAATTAATTAATCTGAATATAATGACCATCCAATGTTCAAACAACGATTTGATTTTGCGCGAGTCCGACTCGTTTTGCGAATAAGTACTCAAAGTACGAATTCTTGAATTAAATTAAACTACAACATTAAATCCAATTTAATTTGTATTTAATACTAATTCATTTATTTAATTCCAAATTAAATATTACACTTTATTAATGAACCTTTACGACTTAGATTCTAAATCTAACCGTTACGGGTCTCAAAGCCCGATTAACATCCAATGTCAATTTAATTTAAAGTCCAATGGGCTTTTAATTAATTTCTAAGGCATGGACTTTTGGTCAATATGGGTCAAACCCAAATACCAAAGCCTATTTAAGGAATCACCCTTATTTGCCAAGAAACCATTTAGGCCCATTAGGCCCAATTAAAATTAAAGGTCCATTATGTTGGGAAAAATAACCAAGCCCCAAGATCAACAAGCACAAGGAAAATATATAAATACATGAATGAATTAATTGAAGTATGGCGGAATCATACTCACAATACTTGAAAATGGATGCTAAGATGATGCGAAATTCCCCCCTTGTGCAGTGAAGCTCTCGGCCAAGAAGAAAAGAGGGACTCCAAGTCGAGTTTGATCCTTCCAAGCTCAAGGATTAGTTTCCCATATCACCTATGTATGATCCCTTGAAGGTGCTAGCCTTTGTTGTGATTTTGAATGCACAACTTCTTCAAATCTTGCCACAAAAATGAAGAAATGTAGAGCCCAAAACTGCATGTAGTTTCGGCAATGTGAGAGAGAGAGAGTTGAATGATTTTTGTTACAAAAAATCAATTTATATTTATGCCATAATATTTATTAAATTAATAATAAACTTATTACACAAATCATGCAATGGCTTAGAGTGTCAAACACTCAATTTCCATGCAAAACCATTGAGTGCATTGTACACTATCTCCATGCAATGCATTAGAATTAAATAATGCATAATATGACATGTGTCATGTGGGCCCCACACGTTTCCAAATGAAAGTGGGCCCACGTGCACTCACGCGTTCGGGTTCGATATTTCCGAAATACCGAACTTACGTCGCGACGTTAATTAAATCGAATTTAAATAAATAATTGCGCCTAGCGAAATTATTATTTACGTCGCTAACGAATTAATTCTAAATTAACTCGTTTGCCCGAATTAAAATCTAATTTTAATTTCGCGTCGAAATCGAATTTCGATTATTATATCGAATATAATAATTTTACGATTAATTCCAAATTAATCGTTCTCTCTCTATGTATAGTACTTTATCCAAGATAAAGTCTCTCCGTAATTAATCCAAGATTAATCGAGTTTGAATCATACGTCATTGGTGAATCTTCGGGAAGCGACCCAAGAGATCTCTGGATATGTTGGCAGTAAATACGGCGTCAGATTATCTGAATACGTACGTACCAAGTACTACGTTTTTACCGATTTACAAGACAAGGTTAGCCTCTAGCAAAACGCCATGCCTACCCAATTCTCCAGAAATATTCTTATTGGAATATAAGATCTATAACAGGCGTAGTATACCGTAGTATAGTGTATATCGAACCAGTATCGGATGATCACATGTAAGGCCTGGGGCTGGAGATGTGTCTGCCCCGTACGATACACATATCGGACATCAAGCAACCAGTCTCTTTGAATCGGATAATCCTGACCTAGTCATATTATCCCGATGGTTGCAACCATTATAGAGTACTAGTTCTGTATCCCTAGCGATCATCATCTCCATATGTCTGAAGTGATACTTCCATCTTGACATCACACCCAATACACTACGATTCTCGATAAATCCAGAAGAGGTGTACACAGAACCCGTTAAAGCCCTGGACCACCAAAACTAAAGTTTACCGATTGTCGT
The DNA here is from genome assembly GCA_019454045.1 of Zanthoxylum bungeanum. Lineage (NCBI taxonomy): Eukaryota > Viridiplantae > Streptophyta > Magnoliopsida > Sapindales > Rutaceae > Zanthoxylum > Zanthoxylum bungeanum. The sequence goes on along the minus strand of SKCR01037877.1, from coordinate 39,680 downwards.
AAGTACTAGCGATGCAAGTCTCAGGTTAAGATCATATGCACCTACCCTGAAGCGGACTCCCATAGACACGCAGACATACTACCAATGGGATTCCGCGGGGTCTATCCAGAGCGAAGCTGTTTTCCGTACCATCGGTAAAACACAACCTCCTACCGCACTTGCATAAGTATCATATACTTAAATATATGAGAACTATGCCGTTGTGCCCTCACAACATGCACAAGTGCAGTACTAGTCTATTCCGCATTATCGATGTCCAATCTCGATAATACTACGACTAGGGATATTTAATGATTAAACCTTTATGGATTGATACCGTCTCATATCATCACAATCCGGAACTAATCATAGGGACTCTTACCATTTATATCAAAGTAAATAAATTACAAAACGGTAAAAGGCAATTTCATTACTACATAGTTAATTTTGTACAATAATACAATATCATTTACAAAATGTGACGCTATGGGTCATAACTGTCTAACACATTAAGTCATAATTGGACTTTATGGAAATTGTTTTGGGCCCAATTGGATCCAACCAATTTAGCCTAAACCTAACTTGGTACAACCAAGCCCATTAAGCCCAATTACAACTTTTAAGGCCCAATTCCAAAATAAGCCAATTATTTAATTTCAAAATTCCAAATTTCATAATCAAATTAATTAAAGTGTATACCATAATTAATTACCCAAATTAACATTCCAAAACACAAATTTGTACAATTAATTATGCTCATTATCATCAACACATGTCCAACACATTTGAATCAAAAAATCATATCATTACATGCTTTATGTTCACGACAATTTGGGGTTTTTTGATGTCCGATTCTGATTTCAAACCAATTGAATCCTAAATCAACATTTCCCAAGTCATTTCAACTCATCCAATGAATCCAACAACAAAAATCACCATGACATCTAGGGTTCATCCAATTCGGCCAAGCCTAAGATTTGGGCAAAAATTGATCCAATTAAATTTTCATGAAATTGATCATATCCAACTTCAATTAAACATCATTCAAGCATACTCAATCAAACAATTTCATCAAATCATGCTCAAATTGATTTTACCCAATTTTAACCCTAAATAAGTTTCATGCTCAAAATGGCTCTGATACCATTGTTGGGTTTCTATTAAGTCCCAAGGATCAAATCAAGCATTAAACATATGTGAATACTACAATGAAATATGGTGGAATCATACTCACATTGATCGGTTGTGCGATGCGACGAACAAAATCCTTGTGCTCCTCCAAGAAGCTCTCGGCAGTGGGGTAATTTTATCCTCCAAAGATTTCGGCCATGGTGATCCTTGAAGCTCCAAGCTTTGTTTTGCTTCCATGCTCATGAAATTAGTTCCCTATCACCTTTGTATGTCCTCTTTTGAGTGCTAGCTCTTGGTGATTTTTGCCACAAAAATCACCGTCTTCATCCTTGTAAATCTCGGCCTTGCCAAGAAAAAGAGAAAGAAAAATTTTGGCCTCAAAGCCGAGAGAGGGAGGAGGAAAAAATGGGTTTCCAAAACCGTGAGATGTCAAGGGAGAGAGAGGGAAAAATGTGTTAAGTGTATATTGTTTTTGATTTTCCAAAAATCAAATACAAAAAACCATTTACAAATTTCCAAAAGTCAAAGGCTTTAAAGCCAAAAACTACTCCCATCACCTTTCACATCAAAAGTGACTAGACATCACATCACTCAAAGTGACAAGTGATTTGACGCTTGATGTGACTAGTGATTTGACGCTTGATGTGACTTGCGGGCCGCACTTGAATTCGAAATGCGAGTGCGTCCGCAAACACTCCCGGGCTCGGGTTCGCTAATTCCATATTAACGAATTTTCCGTTGCGACGTAATTAAATAATTATGCCTAGCTAAATCACTATTCACGTCGCTAGCGGATTAATTCTAAATTAACTTGTTCGCCCGAATTAAAATCTAATTTTAATTCCGCGTCGAAATCCAATTTCGTATAATATATCGAATATATTATTTTATCGATTAATTCCAAATTAATCGTTATTTCTCTTTTATTGATATTTTATCCCAGATAAAATATCTCCGCAATTAATCCCAGATTAATTTTCTCTCTCAACTAATTAATCCCAGATTAATTAAAGTGCGAGTGATACGTCATCGGTGAATCTTCGGGAAGCGACCCATGAGATCCCCGGATATGTTGGCAGTAAATCGGGTCGTTGGACTATCTGAACACGTACGTACCTAGTACTACGTTTATATCGATTTACATGACATGCTTGGCTTCTAGCAAAGCACCGTGCCTACCCAATTCTCCAGAAATATTTTTACTGGAATATGTGATCTATATCTGGCGTAGTATACGTAGTATTGCGTATTGAGATCCAGCATCGGATGTCACGTGCAAGGCATGGGGCTGGAAATGTGTCTGCCCCGTACGAAGCACATATCGAATCTCTGGTAACTAGTCTCTATAATCGGATAAATATGACCTAGTCATAATATCCCGATAGTTGCAGTATATAAGAGAACTAGTTCCGTATCCTACGTGATCATCATCTCCACTATGACTGGAGTGATACTTCCATCTCGACATCACAACCAATACACTGCGATTCTCAATATACCCAGAAGAGGCGTACACAGAACCGGTTAAAGCCCTGGATGACCAAAACCAAAGTATATTGATTGTCGCAAGTATTAGCGGTGCAAGTCTCAGGTTAAGACCAAATACACCTACCCTGATTCGGACTTCCATAGACACATATTCATACTACCAATGGAATTCTGAGGGGTCTATCCAGAGCGAAGCTGTTTCCGTACCATCGGTAAACGCAACCTCCTATTACACTTGCATGAGTATCCTATACCCAAATATATGAGAACTATGTCGTTATACTCCCACAACGCGCACAAGTGAAATACTAGTCTATTCCGCATTATCGATGTCCAATCTCGATAATACTACGACTAGGGATATTTATTGATTAAACCTAGGGGTGAGCAAAATCGGTTTCGGTTCCGGTTCCGCATGGAACCAGAACCTACCCGGAAAAAATCGGTTCCTAACTAAGTGGAATCGGAACCTACCCAATTAAATAGGGTACCCTGTTATTCGGTTCCAATTCGGTTCCGGTCCGGTTCTGAATTACCCTATTTTTTTCGTTCTCTATTACTAACATAGATAAAATGAAATTGAGCGTTTGTTTAAGTGCATCTTTGCTTTGATCATTACTGATTTTGACTCGTCATGGAGAAAATGTCATGTCCTTCGACTCGTCAGGCAAGCCCACAGTGACCAACTTTCCATTCACTTTGAGCAGACCAAGTAGTGGTGCAAGGGAATAAACTGCAGACACAGTGTCGATAATGTAATCCATGGTACCCATAGCAGCCTGCAAGATGGAATCACCAATCTCACATTACTTATAAGATTCTCATTACAATATTAATTGAATAAAGCAAAATCAAGGATACCAAAATTCATTTTTCCAAGTTTGTAATTTCCGAATATACCTTAAATTTTGCAGGATCAGTGGAAACAAGGAATGCGTCAGCCCCAAGTCTACTTATTGCTTCACTCTCTTTCTTGGGAGAGGTACTAATGACAGTGACTTTCAATCCAAAGGCCTTACCAATTTTAACAGCAACATGACCAAGCCCACCAAGTCCGGCAACACCCAAATGCTTGCCTTGCTCAGTCATTCCATAATATTTCATTGGGCTGTACACTGTGATCCCCGCACACAAAAGTGGCGCACCCGCATCGAGAGGCATATTATCAGGAAAGCGGAGCACATAATTCTGATCAATGACAATCATATCCGAATAACCACCGTAAGTTATTGTCCCATAATGATTTATGGAGTTATAGGTAAGTATCATGTTAGGACAGTAATTCTCCAAGCCCTGCTGGCAGCTTTCACATTTCTTGCAGGAGGCCACCAAGACCTCAACCCCAACCTTGTCACCCTCTTTGAATTTCGACACATTACTTCCAACTTTAGTCACAGTACCAACAATTTCATGCCTGAAAATGAATTTTAAGTAGAAAAATTATCCATATAAATGTTAATACTCTACTTTTTAGAGAGAGAGAGCGAAAAGAAAAAATAAGATGATATTTCCTTACTTCATTCAAGTAAATGATTCTAAACACATTTATTACTTTGGGTATTGAAAAATCGGGTATCAAATTCGGTTCCGGTTCTATGGTCCGATTCTGGTTCTGGGTGTTCTGGAATCGAAACCGGACCGGTTAAAATCGGTTCCATGTATTTGGAACCGGAACCGGACCGGTTACAACCGGTTCCGGTTCCAAACCTGGATTTTCGGTCCTGTTCCGGGAACCGGTGCTCACCCCTAATTAAACCTTCATGGATTGATACTGTCTCATATCTTATCAATCCGGAACTAATCATATGGACTTTCTATCATTTATACATCTTGGTGATCTAATCACAAATGATAGAAGAGCAATTTCCTTTGTCACATAGTTAATTTATACAACAACACCATGGTCTGTACAAATAGTGATGCTATGGGTCATAACTGTCCAACATGGAAGTCATCATTTTATATTCCAAAGGTATTACTATAAGTGTAAGTCATCCAAACAGATTATACGAAATATAGATAATAAAGAATTCCCTTTTATTAATGAAAATATTACATCCATATTATCTTATAAATGCATGTGTATTTAACACACCCACAAGTTGGGTATAGGGCATATTCCTAACATCCTACGTATTCCATTGTGTCTTTGATTTACCATAGGTGAGATTGGTATGGATTTCGATCAATAACTTTGTACTGTGGACACACAGTTTAGTATGTAGCTAGAAACGTTTAACAAGATATTGGAATATAGTCGTTATAAAGAATTAGATAGTATTTTACTTAAGTGTTGATTCGATACTTGACTAAAAGAGTATTCATATTTTTGTTACATCAACATAAATTAATATTAATAAAAACTGTGAATATATTATTAATTATATAATCAATAGTATTTAATGGTGCAATATATAATTTGATAAGTATAACAGACTTTATGAACTGATTCTAATTTTGAAATACTTACAGCAGATCAAACCATATGTAATGATTATATTGATTGACTTAATTTATCTACAGTGATGAAAGTTCAACTTTCGATTTTTAGTGGAATAACCTCAAAGTTAATAATATAGGATTATTAATTAAAGAATTTAATCATTAATTCTTATGTTATTGGAGCTCGAATCTGTTGGTCCATTTGGTCTTTAGTTAGTTCATAATCACTATAAGAAATGATTAGATCGTCCATATAAATGCTCTGGAATAAATTGAACAAATAAGTTTATTGAATCTCTTTTATGTGACAGTTGATCTATGACAGTTTAAAACCGTCATAAAACAGCATTTATGATGATTTTAAACCGTCATGAAAGAGCAAGATTCTATTAAAGATTCTCATATGATGTCCAATTGAGGTGATTTGAGTTGTCTTACAAACAAAGCTCAATTATCTACAACTTTATAGTTTACGTCAAATATTGAATCTGACTTTTTCTTGGCTAAAATCGAGCATGAAATTGATGGTTCTGCACAATCAGTCGTTTCGTGACACAAACAAATTTGTGGCCCACCACTACACAATTCAAAATCATTCTAGAGAATTAGAAAAGTCTCGTGGCATGCTATTAAGACCTTTGTGGCGCACCATCAATGTGTTAGATCCGAAATTGAATAGAAAACTTGGTTTATATTATATCTATATAAGTGCAACTTTAGAAATTACTTCACTTACGTTCTAGTGAGGAAAATAAGCCTATTTTGAGGCCAAAATACTCTCTTAACACAACAGTCATTCATAAACAACCAAGAATAAGAAGATCAATCAAAAATTAAGAATAGAAGATTGAATATTGACAACTTTCATGATTTACTTTCTTTATCCCTTATTTATTAATTCTTTGTTATTTATTATGTTAAATACCATGATGATTTTATTTATCTTCTTCATCATGAACTATATCTTATTCTAGGATTGCAATGGAACCCAATATGAACTTTTATTAATTGAATCTCGATTGATTATGACCTTCTATGTGGATTTTTTATCATTCAATATGCTTAATGTTTTCTATTGTTTGGCCAACAATAGCATAGTTGTGGTAAACCCTACCAAACTTGGAAAAGGGAATTTTGGTTTAGCCTTGGAAATTGATAACGCGTGATCATATTATTAGAATCCATTTCTATGTAAGGCATGAATATACCTGCAGAGCATGTGTGACCATAAGTATAACTTATTCTTAATGAGTTTGGCTTAGATTAATTATCATAAGAATATAATTAATTTCACTAAGTTAGGCACTTATACTCGACCATCGGAAGAGGCTTGTAGATAACATCGTGTGTTAGGTTAATAATTCATCATACTTGGTTAGTTATAAAAAGTGGCGATTGATTTAAGGGAATATTATAGGGAAGTTACGATCTTAGGTTCTTCGTATCTTATTACCTTGTGTGTTTAAGTTTATTATTTGTTTTGCTTTTACTTTAGTTTGTTAGTTAATACATCTTCCTTCATAATCGTTAGTCTAAAAAAGTCACGATTGATAAAACTTTGGTATTTGATATTCATAACAATTCCTTGTGGGATCGATATCTTTCTATATTATTTATATGATACGTGCACTTGCCTGCTATACAAAATTCCTATCAAGTTTTTAGCACAGTTACCGGTGAATCTTTTATTTTCTTATTATATTAGAGTAATCAATCACACTCTTAATCATACCCTCTTTTTATTTTTATTTTTTTATTAGTTTCAGTTTCTCATTATTTTTCTTTTTCAGATGATCCAAATAATGGAGTATCAATGGGCAATAGGAGAACCAAGAGTTATGAGAGATCATGTTACACCCTATGTTTGTGAGATACGATACTTGTTCGAAAATAATTATAAAAAACTTGACGTCTTGAAGAAATTGACTTGTTGAAAGGTATTTAAAAAAAACATGAAGCTATGAATGCTCAAGCCTTTCAGTACACAATAATGAGTTGTGAGAGATGTGGGGGAAACCACCCTAGTGTCTATTGTACCTTCAACTATAATTCAGAATGCAACTAGAAAACCAGAGTAGTGAAACATTAACGAAAAAAATAAAGAATACTTGAAGAACACAATCAGGATCGAGGCATTACTTCATAATCAGGCAGCATCATTGAGAACACTGAAGCCTAGATGAGACAACTAGCCAACAACCAGAGCTATAGAACTCAATGGACACTACCAAGTGACACTGAATAAGGCCTATGAAATCAAGAGAATTATAAGGACATCATAATGGGAAAGAGGCAGAGCCATATATAGAGATTGAGGTGTCCATTCAAGAACCTGAGAAAACAAAATCTAGAATTGATTAGAAAATCTTTCATTCATTGAGTGCATCTATGAAGAAGTTATGGAAAAAGAGTTAGGCAATAGCAGCTATGTGATCCCATTGAAAATCTCATGATACATGGGGACACATCATAATATGATAGAGTTAGCATTATTGATATCGCCTATGAGTTTGACAGAATGGCACAACATTCCAAGTCAAGTATCATACGAGACCTCTTAATAGTATATATTTTTATTCAAAACCTCCTAAAGGTAAAAGTTTGAAGAAGGTGGTAGGAGCACATAGTAGAAAAGATCTATATTTATCATCTCATATTTGGAAGAGGAGCTTAATTGTAATGCTCGTAGTGTTGTTCTTTCTAGTACGTCTAAAGCCATATTGAAGCCTCCTTGAAGGACGTTCTTCAGAGAAAGTATGGTTAAGGACTAAGCGCTAGCAACCCAAGCGTTTTAAATTTCTCTTATGTTTTATTGTTGTGTTATTTGTGTTTTCACTTATGTTTTTTCAATGATTCAGGTTTCAACATAAGTTTGAAAGTCGCAGTTTTTGCTTCATTCTCCAACAGAAAAATTTCTTCACCATCGCTAAACTTGGGGAGTATCTATTTCTTTTCCCTCTATTTTTTTTCTTCAATAATGAGGACAATGTTTATTTTAAGTTTATGGGTAGAAAATAGAATTTTGTGCTTTTATTTTAAATTTTTTTGAGTCATATCTTGGTTAGAATATCACATGCTTGTGATATAGATTTGATTTGCATTAAAAAAATTTGTCTTTTAGTAAATGATAAATGTTGATTGATATCAATGCTAAATTCTTAAATTAAATTTGTCTTGAGATGATTCTTTGTATATTCAAATACTTACATCAATTTTGTTTTAGTTTAGATTTGAATTTGTCGATGTTTGTAGATGTCATCGGTGTACGCCATCACAAGAGTATAACTCGTCTACTAGGGTTGCCTATGGATTTAAAGGATTATTGCATACGCTAAATACAATCGTGAATTTATTATTATCTATTTTTTTATATTCATTTGGTCATTGCTTGAGGACAAGCAATAATTCAAGTTTGGGAGTGTATTGAATACCTATAATATACAAATTTCAAGTGTATTTTCCATTGATTTATTTCCTAAATTATGTTCTTTAATGTGTTGAATATACTAATATTCATTGTTTTATTGTATAGGATGCATTATATGAAGAATTGAACAAATATTGAGTGAAAAGCCACATTTCCCAAATTACAATAGTGATTTCCTTATTTTGTGTAGTTTTTAGTATTTTGGCCATGAATTTCTTATATAATATCCAATTGAGATGATTCAAGTTACGTTAGAAAGAAAACTCAATTATCTATAACACTGTAGTTTACATCAAATTCTGAATCGAAATCTTTCTTGGTTAAAATCGAGCTTGAAATTGATGGTTCTGTATAGTCAGTAGTGTCACGACACAAACAAATTTATGGTGAGCTACTACGTAGTTCAAAATCATTCTAGAGAGTTACAAAAGGTCTTTGGCGCACCATTATGCCCTTTGTGGCCTACCACCAATGCGATAACTTTGAAATTGAATAAGAAACTCGATTTTTATGATACCTATATACGAGGAATATTTACGGTTACTTCACATACATTTTGGGGAGGAAAATAAGTCAATTTAGAGGCCAAAATACTCTCTAAACATAAAAGCCATTCAAAAATAATGAGAAAAATAAGATCAAACAAGAATAAAAAGATAATATTGAAGAACTTAAGGGTTGAAGATTAACAACCTTCATGATTTTATTTCTTTATCCCTTATTTATTAATTCTTTGTTATTTATTATGTCGACTACAATGATGATTTTGTTTATCTTCTTCATCATGAAATAAATCTTATTCTAGGATTGCAATGGAACCCAATATTAACTTTTGTTAATTGAATATCTTTTATGATTGATTTTGACCTTTTATGTGGATTGTTTATCATTCTCTATACTTAATGCTTTCTTTTGCTTAGCCAACAATGGGATAGTTATGGTAAACCTGTAGGCATTGCATTTTCGCATGTGAAACACGATGATGAGTCTCAATTGGAGGCACTACCTTTTTAGCTAAGGATATTGCGGGAAACGGAGGTCGGAATTGGAAATTCGGAATAAGTATGTCATCAAGTTCATTCCACAAGTTCACTATCTTCGTTGGTGCTGCGTTCGTTACTTCGTTCGAACCTCGTGCAGATTGCGGACGTTCGTGCCACGTTCTAATTGGCGTTCGAACGGAGTCGGTGTTTCTGGTTTTGCTGCTAGCTTCGCACCCCAGCCCATTTAGCCCCCCAAAGCCCATAAAAAACATCCCAAATTAAAAAATAAATATTAATTTAAAAATTAAACATTAAATAAAATATTAAACTATTTACCAATTAAATAAAACATTTGCCAAACTTAAACTAAAATCATGCCTAATAAATAAATTGAATATATTATATACTAAAACTAAAAAGAAGATATACCTAATTAAAATCAATCCTAACCAATTAAAGCCAATCATATATTTGACTTCCTAATCTAATAAGATAATTACCAATCTAAAATATTTGTATTCCTAAACCAACACAAATTAAATATTACAACTTCCTAATTTAAAATATTTTGTCCCCCCTCAATCTTGTGTATGCCTTTCTTGGAAATCCTAATTGAATACCAAAATCCTTTCCTTGTGAGACAAGGGCAACCCCTAGCTCTCTTCTATATAAACATGCACTAACCTAGCCACTTTTTCTCTAGACTCTCTAAGGCACGCCCAAGACAAAGAAAAACACTTGACATATACACAAAAATATAACAAAGAGTCCCAACCATCTCCTCCATAGCCGAATCCACCACAAGCAACTATCCTCCATAGCCGAATCCAAAACACTCCCCTCCTTCACCGAGAACACATCCCCTTGAATCACCTTAAAAACACAGCAGCCTAAACCACTCCCAAAACAGTCCCTAAGATCCCTTAAAACATTGACATAAAATACACTTACAATCCTTGAAATAACCACACAAAACCACAAAAAGAAACACAGAACAGCCCACCAAGAACACCAAAACAGTCCACAAACAGTAAGCAGAGGACACAGAGGAAACGGCAGCAAAACCACACAAGGAAACAGCAACAAAACGGAGTCAGAACAGTAGCTTGAGCGGCCGAACAGCGAAGGAAGAGGCAAACCAGTGAACCAGAAAAGTTACGGAGCTTTACCCCCTTCCGATTTTCGTGAAACGCGAGTCCGAGAGACAGCTTAAAAGGTTAGACCTGAGGGTATCTTTCACACTTATTCTTATTTAATTTCTGGTCCTTTATTTTGATTATATTTTCAGTATTTATGGCATTTGTTGTGTGTATGATGTGTGTTGTGGGTATTGGATGAATGGAAGAGTGTTGTCTCTTGTGGTATATAGGATAGAAACCCAGACGTAAATTCCATAGCCGAATCCGAATGGACGGTAGTGCGGTCTGTACTTGGGACACAACTCCACGTACCACTTGAGTAAACGGCATCTTCTCTTATTTTTTGTTGCTTTGGTTTATTTATTTCTCGTCATTTAAATTATGTATGTTGCTTATTCCCGTATGATACGATCGAGTGCATGGGCTTAGTAAGTGCGATGAAAGGTCCCCTAATTGGAGGGGTTAAAATCCTTCACCACGATGCTATGCCGTACCGATTGATGTGTGTTCGGTTGAATGCGAGATACGTTCAATCGAGCATACTTAGTTTGATATGATTGTCTTTATTTTCGTATGCATGATTCAACCGAGCGCATGGGCTTAGTAAGTGTGATGTGAGATCCCCTATGGGGAGGGGCTAAAGCCCTTTACCATGATGATTTGCCGCGCCGGTTGATGTGTGTTCGGTTGGATACAAGATACGTTCAATCAGGCAAACTATGTTTAATATTATTGCTTTTAATTCTTTGTATGCATGATTCAGTCGAGCGCATGGGCTTAGTATGTTGGTCTAAAGGTCCTCTCTTTGAGAGATCAAGAGCCCCAAAAGGCCACTTTTACGGCAGTACTTCGCCGCGGCCCTTTATTTTGTCGATTATGTATTGCGTCCCATTTCATGCATCAGGTCTGTTCCCGTTCGAACGCGTTTACGAACGCAACTCGAACGCGCATGTATTTTGCCTTGTCATGCATCAGGTCTTATTTATGTTCGAACGCGTTCACGGACGCCATACGAATGTGAGCATTCTGTTTCATTTCCGTTCGAACGCGTTCACAAACGCCACACGAACGTGAGTATTCTGTTTCATTTCGGTTCGAACGCGTTAACAAACGCCATACGAACGAGAGCATTCTGTTTCATTTCCGTTCGAACGCGTTATCAAACGTCATACTAACGCGAACCTTCTGTTTACCGTTCGAACGCGTTTACGAACGCTACACGAACGCGCACCCACTGAACTGAGTCCTCTTCATTAGATTTCATGCATAGTTTTCCTAGTAGCTATCTCCACATGTATGAATACAAATATGTCAATGTATTACAATTCATATGCTTATGTCATGATAACATTTGAGTATTATTTCTTACGGTATATCGGATGGAAACCCAGACGTAAATTCCGTAGCCGATTCCGAATGGACGGTAGTGCGGTCTGTACTTGGGATACAATTCCACGTACCACTTGGAAAAGTGCCCATATGTGTACTTGTATGGTTAATATGTGTGCTTGTGTTTTCTTGAATGTAATATGCCAATGAAGTTGTATGTTCGTTGCTACTTTGATATATTTTTTAAGCATGCAATGTTAGATGTGAGATATATGTGAAATGTGTGCATAAGTTTTATTTTGTGTATGGGAATTTAGAAGCATGATACTCTTGGAAATAAATGTTACTTAAGCTTGATTAAATTATTAAAATCCTTTCATTATAAGTGACATGAGTAAGGGACCATTCCGAACCCAACGGTTTGAGGTCTTCCCTTGCGAGGGGTGAGTGCGGCCTTAAATCTTTGTCCCGGTTCACACCGGGTGGTGACTCCATGTTATTTCGTACTTCCCAACTAGGCCGCGAGCCTAGAAACGCGTCGCCCAGGTTCTGTTGTCCACAGTCTGGCGACTCCACTGGGGATAGAGAGTTGGCCCCGAAATATTGTCTTGTAATGTTTGGATTTATGTTTTAATTGACCGTGTCTATAGTGGATAAAGTGAGGGTTTAATCAAAGGCACTTTATGGCTAGGTTATGGTTTGGTGTCTTCCTTCACTCACTACCTTTCTAGAAGGAAAAGCTGTGAAGGCACTTAGATAGCCATCTACTCGTGCCTTTTGTGATGGACTAATTTGGAGGACTCGTTGTTTATTCCTGACAACAAGCGATAAGAGCCTAAGAGGCTTGGGTATTTAAGTGAGTCTCGCTCCACCTTCCCTCTGGGGAATCTACAACGGGAAATCCATTTGACAGTCCGTCACACACCATAGCTCATTAGCACGTACCTTAGTGTATAAAAAAGGGTGCGCTCACTTGGTTGCTCGAACCCTTGAGTGGGGAGACCTAGTTGTGGGCATCTTCGCGGTGAGAGCCTTTGTCTATACTCTTACCCCACTCATAGACCGGGTTGACTAAAGTAACAATTATTGTTGGTTTCTATAATTAGTTCCAAAGAAAGATAAGCCTAGAAATACAAATAAGATACATGCAAAGCTTGAAGCATGGCGGAAACATACTTACAAAGCTTTGTGACGAAAATGGTGAAGAGGATCCTTAAGCCTCCAAGGTGGGTGATATGCGGCCAAGAACAAGAATGATATAAACTGCAAATCTTGGGGCTGTTTTCGGCCAAGAACAACAGTGTGAGAAGCCTCAAATCTTCTAGTACTCCAAGCTCCAAGTGTGTTTCCCTATCACCTCCTTTGATCCCTTGTTGTGCTAGCAAAAATGGAGAAAACAATTTTCTGCCATGGATGAAGCTCACCGACTTGCGTGAAGAAGAAGGAGAGGAGAGAGTGTTATGTCTTTTAATTTTTTTGTTCTCAATGTTTCAAAACCGTGTGAGACCAAATGAAAAATAAAAGAATATGATATCAAATACCAAAATGAATTTTTAATTAAAAACCCTTCAAAAACCGTGAAAGGTTTTCCCTCCAAAGGAAAATTCATCATTTGCCATCATTACCACACTTTGAGAATAGAGACAATGTATCATCCCTTAAAGGTGACTAGATACATCCATCATCTATTCGTATCAAGTAATGAGATATCGCGATGTGATTTGCGGATTCCACCCGTTTCAAAATACGAATGTGTCCAAACACTTTCGGGCCCAATTCGCTAATTCCGAATTAACGAATTTCCGTCGCGACGAGAATTAATAATTACGCCTAGCGGAATTATTATTCAGATCGCTAATGAATTAATTCTAAATAATTCGTTTGCCCGAATTAAAATCCGATTTTAATTCCGCGTCGAAATCTAATTTCGTTTAATAATATATCGAATATATTATTTTATCGATTAATTCCAAATTAATCGATCTCTCTCTCTCTCTCCTAATAAGGCATTTTATCCAAGATAAAGTTTCTCCGTAATTAATCCAAGATTAATAAAGTTCGAATCAAACATCATAGGTGAATCTTCAGGAAGCGACCCAAGAGATCTCCGGATATGTTGGCAGTAAATACGGTCGTTGGATAATCCAAACACGTACGTACCTCATACTACGTTTTTACCGATTTACAAGACAATGTTGGCTTCTAGCAAAGCGCCATGCCTCCCAATTCTCCAGAAATATTCTTACTGGAATATTAGATCTTTATCAAGCGTAGTATACCGCAGTATCGCGTACATCGATCCAGTATCGGACGATCACATGTTAGGCCTGGGGCTGGAAATGTGTCTGCCCCGTACGAAACATATATCGGATATCAAACAACTAGTCTCTTAAATCGGAAATCCTGACCTGGTCATATTGTCCTGACGGTTGCAACCTTTATAGAGTACTAGTTCTGTATCCAGCGTGATCATCATCTCCATATGTCTGAAGTGATACTTCCATCTTGACATCACATCCAGTACACTACGATTCTCGATAACCCAGAAGAGGCGTACACAGAACCGGTTAAAGCCCCTAACCACCACAACCAAATTTACCGATTGTCGCAAGTACTAGCGATGCAAGTCTCAGGTTAAGACCATATACACCTACCCTGATGCGGCTTCCCATAGACACACAGACATACTACCAATGGGATTCTGCGGGGTCTGTCCAGAGCGAAGCTGTTTTCCGTACCATCGGCAAAACACAACCTCATATCGCACTTGCATAAGTATCCAATACTTAAATATATGAGAACTATGTCGTTGTGCCATCACAACTCGCACAAGTACAATACTAGTCTATTCCGCATTATCGATGTCCGATCTCGATAATACTCCGACTAAGGATATTTAATGATTAAACCTTTTATATTGATAATGTCTCATATCATCTCAATACGGAACTAATCATATGGACTTTTGCCATTAATATATTAAAGTAAATAATTTTACAAAACGGCAAAAGGGCAATTTCATTATCACATAGTTAATTTTGTACAATAATACAATATCATTTACAAAACAGTGACGCTATGGGTCATAATGTCTAACAATCTCCCACTTGGCCTATAGCCAGTCACTCAAGCATCTAATATCTGAACTATGTATATGTCGTTCAAACACTTGCTGAAGAACAGCCTTCGTCAGCGGATCTGCAATGTTGTCATCCGATGCGACCTTCTCGACTTTTACATCGCCACGATGTATAATCTCCCGAATCAGATGGTAACGCCGAAGAACATGCTTGGATCGTTGATGAGACCTTGGTTCCTTAGCTTGTGCTATAGCCCCGTTATTGTCACAATACAATGGCACGGGCTCAGCAGCTAACGGAACTACTCCTAATCCGATTAGGAATTTTCGGATCCAAACTGCCTCATTTGCTGCTTCCGATGCAGCAATATACTCCGCTTCAGTTGTCGAATCGGCAACAGTATCTTGCTTGGAAGATTTCCAGCTCACTGCTCTGTTATTCAAACAAAAAATGTACCCCGATTGAGACTTGAAGTCGTCCTTGTCGGTTTGGAAACTTGCATCGGTGTACCCAGACACCTCAAGTTCTCCACCTCCATAAATTAAGAAAGCATCCTTAGTTCGTCTAAGATACTTAAGGATATTCTTAACAGCCATCCAATGACCTTCACCTGGATCGGCCTGATAGCGACTGCACATGCTCAAAGCATATGACACATCAGGTCGTGTACATATCATGGCATACATGATCGATTCGACTGCCGAGGCGAACGGTATCCGACTCATGTTATCTCTCTCTTCTTTAGTTTTAGGACACATGTCCTTAGACAGAAGGATACCACGTGACATTGGCATCAATCCCTTCTTGGATTGATCCATGTTGAATCGCTTCAACACTTTGTCAATATATGTACTCTGGGAGAGTCCAAGTAGCTTTCTAGATCTATCCCGGTAGATCTTTATTCCCAGAATAAAGGCTGCTTCTCCCAGATCTTTCATGGAGAATTTTAATGAAAGCCAAGCTTTCACCGACGTTAGCATGGGAATGTCATTGCCTATAAGCAATACGTCGTCGACATAAAGGACAATAAAAGTCAGTGCTCTCCCACTAACCTTCTTGTATACACAATGGTCATCATCATTTTGTACGAAATCATATTCTTTTATGATCTCATCAAAACGCTGATTCCATGACCGTGATGTTTGCTTCAATCCATAAATGGATCGATTTAACTTACAAACCTTGTTTGCAAGTCTAGGTACGATAAAACCGTCAGGTTGTTGCATATAAACATCCTCCAAAAGGTTTCCGTTAGGAAAGCGGTTTTAACGTCCATCTGCCATATCTCGTAATCGAAATATGCAGCTATTGCAAGCATTATCCGAATGGATTTAATCATGGCAACGGGTGAGAAAGTTTCGTCATAATCAATACCATATTGTTGATGATACCACTTTGCTACAAGCCTAGCTTTGTACGTTTGCACGTTGCCATCCATGTCGGTCTTCTTCTTGAAGATCCATCTGCATCCAATAGGCTTTACGCCTTCTGGTGCATCAACCAGTGTCCAAACTTGGTTGATATACATGGAATCCATCTCGGACTTCATGGCATCTTGCCATAAAGCGGAATCAATATTCTGTATTGCTTCCTCATACGTAGTCGGTTCATTATCCTCAATAAGATTAATATCTACATGAGGCGAGATCAGGAACCCATTGTTGGACATTATGACCCATAGCGTCACTGTTTTGTAAATGATATTGTATTATTGTACAAAATTAACTATGCGATAATGAAATTGCCCTTTTGCCGTTTTGTAAAATTATTTACTTTGATTTATTAATGGCAAAAGTCCATATGATTAGTTCCGTATTGAGATGATATGAGACAGTATCAATATAAAAGGTTTAATCATTAAATATTCCTAGTCGGAGTGTTATCAAGATCGGACATCGATAATGCGGAATAGACTAGTATTGCACTTGTGCGAGTTGTGATGGCACAACGGCATAGTTCTCATATATTTAAGTATTGGATACTTATGCAAGTGCGATAGGAGGTTGTGTTTTACCGATGGTACGGAAAACAGCTTCGCTCTGGATAGACCCCGCGGAATCCCATTGGTAGTATGTCTGCGTGTCTATGGGAGGCCGCATCAGGGTAGGTGTATATGGTCTTAACCTGAGACTTACATCGCTAGTACTTGCGACAATCGGTAAACTTTGGTTTTGGTGGTTCAGGGCTTTAACCAGTTCTGTGTACGCCTCTTCTGGGTTTATCGAGAATCGTAGTGTACTGGATGTGATGTCAAGATGGAAGTATCACTTCAGACATATGGAGATGATGATCACGCAGGATACAGAACTAGTCCTCTATAAAAGGTTGCAACCGTCGGGACAATATGACCAGGTCAGGATTGTCCGATTTAAAGAGACTAGTTGTTTGATATCCGATATATGTTTCGTACGGGGCAGACACATCTCCAGCCCCAGGCCTAACATGTGATCGTCCGATATTGGATCGATATACGCAATACTGCGGTATACTACGCTTGATAAAGATCTTATATTCCAGTAAGAATATTTCTGGAGAATTGGGTAGGCATGGCGCTTTGCTAGAAGCCAACCTTGTCTTGTGAATCGGTAAAGACGTAGTACGAGGTACGTACGTGTTTGGATTATCCAACGACCGTATTTACTGCCAACATATCCGGAGATCTCTTGGGTCGCTTCCTGAAGATTCACCTATGACGTTTGATTCGAACCTTATTAATCTTGGATTAATTGCGGAGAACTTTATCTTGGATAAAATGCCTTATTAAGAGAGAGAGAGAGATCGATTAATTTGGTATCATTGAGCTAGGTTTAAACATGAAATACATTAGGGTTAATTTGGGGAAAATTGATTGAAGCATGTTCTTGTGGAATTGGATGCTAAAGTATGCTTATATGTATGTTATTTGATATATTACATGATCAATTTTAACAAAAATGCATTGGATGATTTTTCCCCAAAATGTTGTCTTGGCCGAATGTGGAGGTGCTTCCATTGGATTGGATTTTTTATGCATGAGCTTATTTGATGACTTAAGCATGTTTAAATGTATATATTTGATATAATACATGATTAATTTTGAGAAAAATGCATTGGATGATTTTTCCCCAAAATTGATGTCTTGGCCGAATGTGAGGCACTTCCATTAAATTGAATTTTTGCATGCACAAGTTCATTGGATGATTTGAGGTGCTTAAATGTTTGTAATATGAAGTAATACATGATCAATTTGAGAAAATTGTATTGGATATTTTTCCCCAAAATTGATGCATTGGCCGAATGTGTAGGTCATTTGAAGATTTGGAATTTTTCATGCACAAGTTTATTGGATAACTTAAGCATGATTAAATGTATGATATTTGATGTAATACATGTTCAATTTTGAGAAAAATACATTGGATGATTTTTTCCCTAAAGTTGATGCTTGACCGAAAATTGAGGTCTTTTCACTATTATTGAATTTTTGCTTTCAAGTTCATTGGATGACCTAAAATCTATATGTATGTTAGATTAGTGATTCAATTGGATTGAAAAACAAATCGAACCGCAAAAATCTCTCTTGGCCGAATACAACATGACATGTTAAAGGACTTGATTTTTGTTCAAATAAATGTTAGACAAGTGTTTTGAAAATTGATGAATAATAAATTAAATTGGTATTTTTGAAATATTTGATTTAATGAATTAATCATGCAATTACACTTTAATCAATTGAATTTTAAAAATTGGAATATTAAAATTTAATTAATGGGCTTTTATGTTTAATTGGGCCTTATGGGCTTGAAATTGATTTTGTGGCACTTAAGGGTGATTCCTTATTTGGGCTTGGTAATTGGGTTTGACCCACATTGACCAAAGCCCAGCCTTTATAAATCAATTGAAAGCCCATCGGACTTTAATTAAACAAACATTGGATGTTAGTTGGGCTTGGAGACCAATTTGATAAGATTTAGAATCTAATCTTTAAAAGCACATTAAAAGTGTAAACATTTAATTTGGAATTAAATAAATTGAATTAATATTGAATACCGCTTAAATTGGATTTAACGAGTAGTTCGATATAATTCATGAATTCGTACCTTATGTACTTATTCTCAAACGAGTTGGACTCGCGCAAAATCAAACCGTTGATTGAACATTGGATGATCATTTAAATAAAGACTAATTAATTGGATTTGATTGGTTGTATAGCATGTCTTGAATGAATATACATGTATGTGATGAATGAATAGTGTATAGCGGATGGATATTAGAAGGGAAAGGGTTATTTTAGAAATTATTGTAAATTTAGAATTTATAAATTGGACCTGCGTGTCCAGCCTTATCTCTTTTATCTCTTTGTATTCTCTTCTCACCTAATTCCCCTCAATGTAAATGAGGTTTCTCTTATTGTATTATGTAATTGGGTAGAAGTAGTTGTTGGAAATCTAATAACCATGTCCCAAGATCAAAAACAAGCAAAATATATATAAGAATGAACTAGATTGAAGTAATGGCGGAAACAATACTCACAAAAATGGAATCCGGATGCGTTGATGAAACAAAAACTTCCTCCTTTGTGCAGTGAGGGTTTCGGCCAAGATGAAAAGAGAAGCTCCAAGCAATGTTTGATCCTTCCAAGTTCTAAGATGAGTTTCCCATAACACCTTGTATGATCCCTTGATGGTGCTAGCCAAATATGTGATTTATTGTTCCAAACACACACACTTTCTTCAAGCCTTTTTGCAACAAAAAATGAAGAAATGGAGAGGGCTGTGTGAGCTTACTGTTTCGGTAAGCTTGAGAGGGAGAAGAAGATTTATGATTTTTGTCACAAAAATCAATTTATATTTATGTCATAATTATATTAAATAATAATATAAATATGACACAAACCATGCAAACTTAGAGTGTCTAACACTCAATTTCCATGCAATACCCTTGAGTGCTTTGTACACTATCTTCATGCAATACATCTTGATTAAATAATGCAAATAATGACAGTGTCATGTGGGCCCCACACGTTTCCAAATGAAAGTGGCCCACGTGCACTCACGCGTTCGGGTTCGATATTTCCGAAATACCGAGCTTACGTCGCGACGTTAATTAAATCGAATTTAAATAAATAATTGCCCTAGCGAAATTATTATTTACGTCGCTAACGAATTAATTCTAAATTAATTCGTTTGCCCGAATTAAAATCTAATTTCAATTTCGCGTCGAAATCGAATTCCGATTATTATATCGAATATAATAATTTTACGATTAATTCTAAATTAATCGTTCTCTCTCTTTATACATTACTTTATCCAAGATAAAGTCTCTCCGTAATTAATCCAAGATTAATCGAGTTTGAATCATACGTCATCGATGAATCTTCGGGAAGCGACCCAAGAGACCTCTAGATATGTTGGCAGTAAATCCGGTTGTCGAACTATTCGAACACGTACGTACCAAGTACTACGTTTTTACCGATTTACAAGACAAGGTTAGCTTCTAGCAAAACGCCATGCCTACCCAATTCTCTAGAAATATTCTTACTGGAATATTAGATCTATAACAGGCGTAGTATACCGTAGTATAGTGTATATCGAACCAGTATCGGATGATCACATGTAAGGCCTGGGGCTGGAGATGTGTCTGCCCCGTACGATACACATATCGGACATCAAGCAACCAGTCTCTTTGAATCGGATAATCCTGACCTAGTCATATTATCCCGATGGTTGCAACCATTATAGAGTACTAGTTCTGAATCCCTCGCGATCATCATCTCCATATGTCTGAAGTGATACTTCCATCTTGACATCACACCCAGTACACTACGATTCTCGATAAACCCAGAAGAGGTATACACAGAACTCGTTAAAGCCCTGGACCACCAAACCTAAATTTTACCGATTGTCGTAAGTACTAGCGATGCAAATCTCAGGTTAAGATCATATGCACCTACCCTGAAGCGGACTCCCATAGACACGCAGACATACTACCAATGGGACTCCGCGGGGTCTATCCAGAGCGAAGCTGTTTTCCGTACCATCGGTAAAACACAACCTCCTACCGCACTTGCATAAGTATCCAATACTTAAATATATGGGAACTATGCCGTTGTGCCCTCACAACATGCACAAGTGCAGTACTAGTATATTCCGCATTATCGATGTCCAATCTCGATAATACTACGACTATGGATATTTAATGATTAAACCTTTATGGATTGATACTGTCTCATATCATCACAATCCGGAACTAATCATAGGGACTTTTACCATTTATATATCAAAGTAAATAAATTACAAAACGGTAAAAGGCAATTTCATTACTACATAGTTAATTTTGTACAATAATACAATATCATTTACAAAATAGTGACGCTATGGGTCATTACTGTCTAACAGTAGTATATTGCTAGCGGGGAGTGGAAAGGGAGTGATTTGTTCTAGGAACAAATTGTTTTATATATCCATCCGTATATCACTATTAATTTATTTTATGCACTTTATGATGTTTTAGAAGCATGCTTAAGGGTGTATGATGATGAGACCTAACAAAGATAATAAATTGAGTTGCAATTACGCATAAAACCCTCAATTTATATTAAGCAATTATCCTTCCATTGAATGATTCTTGTTCAAGATCCAAAATTGGCATTGTTTGTTGGCCAAAGTCAAGACCTTTGTCAATTGAGGATGTACTTGAATCATGAAAGTTTTGTTCCACATCGGTGTCTTGTCCAAGTTGTGATTTGTTGGCCAAAGTCAAGATCACTTCTTGTCCAATGACATTGATTACGAAACTTTCCTTGTCAATGGGTTCGCTTAACCGGAATCATTAGGTTTGTTGTGCCAAAGCCAAGGCCTAGATGGTTCGGAGGATATGGTTAGGAAAATGTATTAGATACATTGGCATACATATGTTTTGGACTTGGATGTCCACCTAACCGGATCTAGGAATTGGATGAGATCCAATTGATCTTTGAGATCTACCTAGTTAAATAGCATACAATTTGTTGGCCAAAGTCAAGGTTGTGTGTTATTTAACGGGATCCTAGCCCACTAGGAAATAGGATTTCCCGATTTCTCAACAGAGGGTTAGAGACTTGATAAAAATAGTGGGAGGCTAGTATTGAATTTGCAATTTCATTCAGATACTTAGCCTCACGCGTCTTTTAAAATTATTTCGTTTAATTAATTAAAATTAGTTGGACTAATTCATTGTTATTTTTTCTTGTAACAGTTTGACTGTACCCATTTTATCGTTAACTAGATAGTTGGACTATCGTAGTTAAGATGGCTAGCAAAGTAAATGTCCGAGACATCATCATGGGTGACAATGTCTTTAAGGGGACAAACTTCGCTGATTGGGAAATGAACCTGAGGATAGTCCTTGGGGCTGAGAGGATGCTGTATACTATACAAACACCTCTCCCGCCTAAGCCCACTGACCCACTTGAGCTGGAGTTATGGAAAACTCACAGCAATGATTGTGACACAGCTCAGGCTATTATGTTAGCTTCTATGACTAACACTTTCGTCGCCAGAACAGGGACTTGGATACTTATAATATGATGGCTAGACTTCGAGATCTCCACCGCTTCAACAAGCGGATGGAAAGGTATGAGTTGGTGAAGAAACTCTTCCGCGCCCGAATGACTGAAGGCGCATCAGTTGAGGCCCATGAGGCTCAAATGATCGCCGATATTGATGAGTTGGCCAATATGGGAATAGTCTTGGAGGCTGAGCTGACCATAGATTTGATCTTACAGTCACTTCCTGATACTTGGAGACAAATCATAATCAACTATAAGTTGATGGATACTGATGACACTCTTGGAGAGCTGTTATCCATTTTGAAGGAGTCTGAAAAAGAACTCCAAAAGGGGGGCAAGCGCGAGGCGCACTTTACATCGACCTCTCAGAGGCCAAAGGCTGGGCCCAAAGCTACTGGAGGGGTGAGGAAGAAGAAACATAAGAAAAAGGTTAAAGGCAAGTCGACAAAAGCTTCTGGGAAGCCAAGGGACAAATCTCAAGATGTCTGCCTCAACTGCGGCAAGAAGGGTCACTGAAACGTGACTGCCGAATGGGCAAAGGACACAATGAGGATATCAAGGCAGGCAAGGCACTAGCCTCTGGTATGTTTGTTATTGAGATAAATATGACTACTTCTAGTTTTAAAAATTGGATTTTTGATTCTGGTTGTGCTGCTCATATTTGTACTGATTTGCAGGATCTGCAGGATAGCAGGATGCTGACTTCATGGGAGATTGACCTACGAGTCGGAAACGGAACTCCAGTTGCTGTTTTGGCTGTAGGGACTTTTGTTTTGGAATTGCCCTCGGGGCATATGCTTAAACTTTTGAACTGTTATTATATACCTAGTTTGACTAGGAATATCATATCTGTATCTTTGTTAACCCAGCATGGGTACACTTTTGTATTTAGAAACACTGGGTGTTATTTATATAAAAATGATGCAGAAATTTGCACTGCTGTAGCAAATAATGGCCTTTATATTTTGAATATAAATAAATCTCCTAAAATAACAAACAAAAGGCTCAAAAGGAGTAATCTAAAAGATGAAGCTTACATGTGGCATTGTCGTCTAGGACACATAAACAAGACTCGCATATCCACACTTTCGAAGAGTGGGTACTTGGACGGATTTGATCTTAATTCATATGATGTCTGTGAATCTTGTCTTTTAGGCAAAATGCCTAAATCACCTTTTAGTGGTAAAGGTGAACGTACCACAGAACGGTTAGCCCTTGTTCATAATGACGTATGTGGGCCCATGTCTAGCCAGGCTAGAGGTGGATATCATTACTTCGTAACCTTTACGGATGATGCATCTCGTTATGGTTATGTGTATCTAATGAGACACAAGTCGGAAACTTTTGAGAAATTCAAAGAGTTTCGACACGAAGTAGAAAAACAAACAGGTAAGAGTATTAAGACATTGCGGTCGGACCGTGGTGGCGAATACTTAAGTTATGAGTTTCAAGATTACTTGAAAGAAAATGGTATTCTTTCACAGTGGACTCCTCCTGGAACACCACAATTAATGGTGTGTCTGAACGGAGAAACCGTACCTTGTTAGACATGGTAAGGTCGATGATGAGTCAAACTGAGCTACCAATATCCTTCTGGGGATACGCTTAACCAGTGCGGTACTTATTTTGAATAAGATTCCGTCAAAGTCTGTTGAACAGACTCCATATGAGAAATGGACAGGAAGGAAACCAGGTTTCTCTTTCCTGAAGATTTGGGGATGTTGGGCATATGTTAAACGTTTGGAAGGTACCAAACTAGAACCCAAATCAGATAAATGCCTTTTCGTGGGATATCCTAAGGAAACCAAAGGATATTACTTCTATCACCCACAAGAGAACAAAGTGTTTGTTGCTCTACATGCATTTTTCCTTGAGAAGGAATTCCTAGATGCAGTGGTAAGTGGGAGGAAAGTGGAGCTCGATGAAAATCGTAGTGATACTGTTCCTGGCAATGAATCAACGACGGAACATAACAGACCATCCAGGATGAGTCTGTACCACAATCTTCAGATACACAAGGACCGCGTAGGTCGGAGAGAGTCAGGAAGGTACCTGAGAGGTATGGGTTCCTGATCTCGCCTCATGTAGATATTAATCTTATTGAGGATAATGAACCGACTACGTATGAGGAAGCAATACAGAATATTGATTCCGCTTTATGGCAAGATGCCATGAAGTCCGAGATGGATTCCATGTATGCCAACCAAGTTTGGACACTGGTTGATGCACCAGAAGGCGTAAAGCCTATTGGATGCAGATGGATCTTCAAGAAGAAGACCGACATAGATGGCAACGTCAAACGTACAAAGCTAGGCTTGTAGCAAAGGGGTATCGTCAACAATATGGTATTGATTATGACGAAACTTTCTCACCCGTTGCCATGATTAAATCCATTCGGATAATGCTTGCAATAGCTGCATATTTCGATTACGAGATATGGCAGATGGACGTTAAAACACGCTTTCCTTAACGGAAACCTTTTGGAGGATGTTTATATGCAACAACCTGATGGTTTTATCGTACCTAGACTTGCAAACAAGGTTTGTAAGATAAATCGATCCATTTATGGATTGAAGCAAGCATCACGGTCATGGAATCAGCGTTTTGATGAGAAGAATATGATTTCGTACAAAACGATGATGACCCTTGTGTATACAAGAAGGTTAGTGGGAGAGCACTGACTTTTATTATCCTTTATGTCGACGACGTATTGCTAATAGGCAATGACATTCCCATGCTAACGTCGGTGAAAGCTTGGCTTTCATTAAAATTCTCCATGAAAGATCTGGGAGAAGCAGCCTTTATTCTGGGAATAAAAATCTACCGTGATAGATTTAGAAAACTGTTTGGACTCTCTCAGAGTACATATATTGACAAAGTGATGAAGCGATTCAACATGGATCAATCCAAGAAGGGATTGATGCCAATGTCACGTGGTATTCTTCTGTCTAAGGACTTGTGTCCTAAACTAAAGAAGAGAGAGATAACATGAGTCGGATACCGTTCGCCTCAGCAATCGGATCGATCATGTATGCCATGATATGTACACGACCTGATGTGTCATATGCTTTGAGCATGTGCAGTCGCTATCAGGCCGATCCAGGTGAAGGTCACTGGGTGCTGTTAAGAATATCCTTAAGTATCTTAGACGAACCAAGGATGCTTTCTTAATTTATGGAGGTGGAGAACTTGAGGTGTCTGGGTACACCGACGCAAGTTTCCAAACCGACAAAGACGACTTCAAGTCGCAATCCGGGTACATTTTTTGTTTGAATAACGGAGCAGTGAGCTGGAAATCTTCCAAGCAAGATACTGTTGCCGATTCAACAACTGAAGCGAAGTATATTGCTGCATCGGAAGCAGCAAAGGAGGCAGCAAAAGGTTTAATCATTAAATATCCCTAGTCGGAGTTTATCAAGATCGGACATCGATAATGCGGAATAGACTAGTATTACACTTGTACGAGTTGTGATGGCACAACGGTATAGTTCTCATATATTTAAGATTGGATACTTATGCAAGTGCGATAGGAGGTTGTGTTTTACCGATGGTACGGAAAACAGCTTCGCTCTGGATAGACCCGCGCGGAATCCCATTGGTAGTATGTCTGCGTGTCTATGGGAGGCCGCATCAGGGTAGGGGTATATGGTCTTAACCTGAGACTTACATCGCTAGTACTTGCGACAATCGGTAAACTTTGGTTTTGGTGGTTCAGGGCTTTAACCGTTCTGTGTACGCCTCTTCTGGGTTTATCGAGAATCGTAGTGTACTGGATGTGATGTCAAGATGGAAGTATCACTTCAGACATATGGAGATGATGATCACGCAGGATACAGAACTAGTCCTCTATAAAAGGTTGCAACCGTCGGGACAATATGACCAGGTCAGGATTGTCCGATTTAAAGAGACTAGTTGTTTGATATCCGATATATGTTTCGTACGGGGCAGACACATCTCCAGCCCCAGGCCTAACATGTGATCGTCCGATACTGGATCGATATACGCAATACTGCGGTATACTACGCTTGATAAAGATCTTATATTCCAGTAAGAATATTTCTGGAGAATTGGGTAGGCATGGCGCTTTGCTAGAAGCCAACATTGTCTTGTGAATCGGTAAAGACGTAGTACGAGGTACGTACGTGTTTGGATTATCCAACGACCGTATATACTGCCAACATATCCGGAGATCTCTTGGGTCGCTTCCTGAAGATTCACCTATGACGTTTGATTCGAACCTTATTAATCTTGGATTAACTGCGGAGAAACATTATCTTGGATAAAATGCCTTATTAGGAGAGAGAGAGAGATCGATTAATTTGGAATTAATCGATAAAATAATATATTCGATATATTATTAAACGAATTAGATTTCGACGCGGAATTAAAATCGGATTTTAATTCGGCAAATGAATTAATTTAGAATTAATTCATTAGCGAACTGAATAGTAATTTCGCAAGGCGTAATTATTTAATTCATGTCGCGACGGAAATTCGTTAATTCGGAATTAACGAAACCGAGCCCGAAAGTGTTTGCGGACACATTCGTATTTTGAATCGAGTGATATCCGCAAATCACATCGCGATATCTCATTACTTAATACGAATAGATGGTGGATGTATCTAGTCACCTTTGAGGGATGATACATTGTCTCTAATCTCAAAGTGTGGTAATGATGGCAAATGATGGATTTCATTTTGGAGGGAAAGCCATGCACGGTTTTGAAGGATTTTTTGCATTAAAAAAATTCTTTTGGTATTAGATATCATATCACTTTTCATTTCCTTTGTCTCTCACGGTTTTGCATGCAAAGGGAACAAAATTAAAAGTGAAACACTCTCCTCTTCTTTCTCTCTTGCTCACGCCGTGAGCTGCATATACAAAGGCAGAAAATTGTTTTCTCATTCTCCATTTTGCTAGCACAAGCAAGGAACAAAAGAGGTGATAGGGAAACGCATTTGGAGCTTGGAATACTCAAAGATTTGAAGCTTCTCTCCATCTTCTTGCTTGGCCGAAACTTCATCCTGGAGGCTCAAGGATCATCATCACCATTTTCGTCACATAGCTTTGTAAGTATGTTTCCGCCATCCTTCAAGCTTTGCATGTATGATTATTGTATTTCTATTGCTTAATCTTTCCTTGGGACTAATTATAGTAACCAACACCCATACCTCTCAGGTACCTTCCTGACTCTCTCCGACCTACGCGGTCCTTGTGTATCTGAAGATTATGGTACAGACTCATCCTGGATGATATGTTTATGTTCCGTCGTTGATTCATTGCCAGGAACAGTATCACTACGATTTTCATCGAGCTCCACTTTCCTCCCACTTACCACTGCATCTAGGAATTCCTTCTCAAGGAAAAATGCATGTAGAGCAACAAACACTTTGTTCTCTTGTGGGTGATAGAAGTAATATCCTTTGGTTTCCTTAGGATATCCCACGAAAAGGCATTTATCTGATTTGGGTTCTAGTTTGGTACCTTCCAAACGTTTAACATATGCCCAGCATCCCCAAATCTTCAGGAAAGAGAAACCTGGTTTCCTTCCTGTCCATTTCTCATATGGAGTCCGTCAACAAAGAATACCATTTTCTTTCAAGTAATCTTGAAACTCATAGCTTAAGTATTCGCCACCACGGTCCGACCGCAATGTCTTAATACTCTTGCCTGTTGTTTTTCTACTTCGTGTCGAAACTCTTTGAATTTTTTCAAAAGTTTCCGACTTGTGTCTCATTAGATACACATAACCATAACGAGATGCATCATCCGTAAAGGTTACGAAGTAATGATATCCACCTCTAGCCTGGCTAGACATGGGCCCCACATACGTCACTATGAACGAGGGCTAACAGTTCTGTGGCACGTTCACCTTTACCACTAAAAGGTGATTTAGGCATTTTGCCTAAAAGACAAGATTCGCAGACATCATATGAATTAAGATCAAATCCGTCCAAGTACCCACTCTTCGAAAGTGTGGATATGCGAGTCTTGTTTATGTGTCCTAGACGACAATGCCACATGTAAGCTTCATCTTTTAGATTACTCTTTTTGAGCCTTTTGTTTGTTATTTTATGTTTAGGAGATTCATTTATATTCAAAATATAAAGGCCATTATTTGCTACAGCAGTGCAAATTTCTGCATCATTTTTATATAAATAACACCCAGTGTTTCTAAATACAAAAGTGTACCCATGCTGGGTTAACAAAGATACAGATATGATATTCCAAGTCAAACTAGGTATATAATAACAGTTCAAAAGTTTAAGCATATGCCCCGAGGGCAATTCCAAAACAAAAGTCCCTACAGCCAAAACAGCAACTGGAGTTCCGTTTCCGACTCGTAGATCAATCTCCCCTGAAGCCAGTATCCTGCTATCCTATAGATCCTGCAAATCAGTACAAATATGAGCAGCACAACCAGAATCAAAAATCCAATTTTTAAAACTAGAAGTAGTCATATTTATCTCAATAACAAACATACCAGAGGCTAGTGCTTTGCCTGCCTTGATATCCTCCTTGTGTCCCTTGCCCATTCGGCAGTCACGTTTCCAGTGACCCTTCTTGCCGCAGTTGAGGCAGACATCTTGAGACTTGTCCCTTGGCTTCCCAGAAGCTTTTGTCAACTTGCCTTTACCCTTTTTCTTATGTTTCTTCTTCCTCACCCCTCCAGTAGCTTTGGGCCCAGCCTTTGGCCTCTGAGAGGTCGATGCAAAGTGCGCCTCGCGCTTGCCCCCTTTTTGGAGTTCTTTTTCAGACTCCTTCAAGATGGATAACAGCTCTCCAAGAGTGTCATCCGTATCCATCAACTTATAGTTGATTATGATTTGTCTCCAAGTATCAGGAATGACTGTAAGATCAAATCTATGGTCAGCTCAGCCTCCAAGACTATTCCCATATTGGCCAACTCATCAATATCGGCGATCATTTGAGCCCGTGGGCCTCAACTGATGCGCCTTAAGTCATTCGGGCGCGGAAGAGTTTCTTCACCAACTCGTACCTTTCCATCCGCTTGTTGGAGCGGTGGAGATCTCGAAGTCTAGCCATCATACTATAAGGATCCAAGTCCCTATTCTGGCGACGAAAGTGCTGAGTCATCGAAGCTAACATAATAGCCTGAGCTGTGTCACAATCATTGCTGTGAGTTTTCCATAACTCCAGCTCAAGTGGGTCAGTGGGCTTAGGCGGGAGAGGTGTTTGTATAGTATACAGCATCCTCTCAGCCCCAAGGACTATCCTCAGGTTCATTTCCCAATCAGCGAAGTTTGTCCCCTTAAAGACATTGTCACCCATGATGATGTCTCGGACATTTACCTTGCTTGCCATCTCAACTACGATAGTCCAACTATCTAGTTAACGATAAAATGGGTACAGTCAAACTGTTACAAGAAAAATAAAACAATGAATTAGTCCAACTAATTTTAATTAATTAAACGAAATAATTTTGAATGACGCGTAAGGCTAAGTATCTGAATGAAATTGCAAATTCAATACTAGCCTCCCACTATTTTTATCAAGTCTCTAACCCTCTGTTGAGAACTCGGGAAATCCTATTTCCTAGTGGGCTAGGATCCCATTAAATAACACACAACCTTGACTTTGGCCACAAGCTGTATGCTATTTAACTAGGTAGATCTCAAAGATCAATTGGATCTCATCCAATTCCTAGATCCGGTTAGGTGGACATCCAAGTCCAAAACATATGTATATTTACTTATGCCAATGTATCTAATACATTTTCCTAACCATATCCTCCGAACCATCTAGGCCTTGGCTTTGGCACAACAAACCTAATGATTCCGGTTAAGCGAGACCCATTGACAAGGAAAGTTTCGTAATCAATGTCGTTGGACAAGAAGTGATCTTGACTTTGGCCAACAAATCACAACTTGGACAAGACACCGATGTAGAACAAAACTCTCATGATTCAAGTACATCCTCAATTGACAAAGGTCTTGACTTTGGCCAACAAACCAATGCCAATTTGGATCTTGAACAAGAATCATTCAATGGAAGGATAATTGCTTAATATAAATTGAGGGATTTTGCGTAATTGGCAACCAATTTATTATCTTTGTTAGGTCTCATCATCATACACCCTTAAGCATGCTTCTAAAACATCATAAAGTGCATAAAGTAAATTAATAGTGATATACGGATGGATATGTAAACAACTTGTTCCTAGAACAAATCACTCCCTTTCCACTCCCCACTAGCAATATTCTACTTCTACCCAATTACATAATACAATAAGAGAACCTCATTTACATTGAGGGGATTAGGTGAGAAGAGAATACAAATAGATAAAAGAGATAAGGCTGGACACGCAGGTCCAATTTATAAATTCTAAATTTACAATAATTTCTAAATTACCCTTTCCCTTCTAATATCCATCCGCTATACACTATTCATTCATCACATACATGTATATTCATTCAAGACATGCTATACAACCAATCTAATCCAATTAATTAGTCTTTGTTTAAGTGATCATCCAATGTTCAATCAACGGTTTGATTTTGCGCGAGTCCAACTCGTTTGAGAATAAGTACATAAGGTACGAATTCATGAATTATATCGAACTACCCGTTAAATCCAATTTAAGTCGCATTCAATATTAATTCAATTTATTTAATTCCAAATTAAATGTTTACACTTTTAATGTGCTTTTAAAGATTAGATTCTAAATCTTATCAAATTGGGTCTCCAAGCCCAACTAACATCCAATGTGTGTTTAATTAAAGTCCGATGGGCTTTCAATTGATTTATCAAGGCTTGGGCTTTGGTCAATGTGGGTCAAACCCAATTACCAAGCCCAAATAAGGAATCACCCTTAAATGCCATAAAATCAATTTCAAGCCCATAAGGCCCAATTAAACATAAAAGCCCATTAATTAAATTTTAATATTCCAAATTTTAAAATTCAATTAATTAAAGTGTAATTGCATGATTAATTCATTAAACCAAATATTTCAAAAACACCAATTTAATTCATTAATCATCAATTGTTCAAAACACTTGTCTAACATTTATTTGAACAAAAATCAAGTCCTTTAACATGTCATGTTGTATTCGGCCAAGAGGGATTTTTGCGGTTCGATTTGTTTTTCAATCCAATTGAATCACTAATCTATTACTCGTTCATTTTTAAGTCATCAATGAACTAGAAAGCAAAAATCCAATTAAGTGAAAGGACCTCCATTTTCGTCGTCAAAGCAATAATTTTAGGGAAAAATCATCCATGCATTTTTCTCAAAATTGATCATGTATTACATCAAATATCATACATTTAATCATGCTTAAGTCATCTAATAAACTTGTGTATGAAAAATTCCAAATCAATAAAATGACCTACACATTCGGCCAAGGCATCAATTTTGGGGAAAAAATATCCAATGCAATTTTCTCAAAATTGATCATGTAATACATCATATTACAAACATTTAAGCACACTCAAATCATCCAATGAACTTGTGCATGCAAAAATTCAACTTAATGGAAGTACCTCACATTCGGCCAAAGGAACATTTTGGGGAAAAATCATCCAATGCATTTTTCTCAAAATTGATCATGTATTATATCATATATCATACATGTAATCATGCTTAAGTCATCAAATAAGCTTGTGCATGAAAAATTTCAAACCAATGGAAGCACCTCCACATTCGGCCAAGACAACCACTTTGGGGAAAAAACATCCAATGCATTTTTCTTAAATTGATCATGTAATATATCATATAAGCACATATAAGCATACTTTAGCATCCAATTTCACAAGAACATGCTTCAATCAATTTTCCCCAAATTAACCTTAATGTATTTCATGCTTAAACATGGCTCTGATACCATTGTTGGTTTCTATAATTAGTCCCAAAGAAAGATTAAGCCATAGAAATACAAATAAGATACATGCAAAGCTTGAAGCATGGCGGAAACATACTTACAAAGCTTTGTGACGAAAATGGTGAAGAGGATCCTTGAGCCTCCAAGGTGGGTGATATGCGGCCAAGAACAAGAATGATAGAAGCTGCAAATCTTGGGGCTGTTTTCGGCCAAGAACAACAGTGTGAGAAGCCTCAAATCTTCTAGTACTCCAAGCTCCAAGTGTGTTTCCCTATCACCTCCTTTGATCCCTTATTGTGCTAGCAAAAATGGAGAAAACAATTTTCTGCCATGGATGAAGCTCACGGCTTGCGTGAAGAAGAATGAGAGGAGAGAGTGTTATGTCTTTTAATTTTTTTGTTCTCAATGTTTCAAAACCGTGTGAGACAAATGAAAAATAAAAGAATATGATATCAAATACCAAAATGAATTTTTAATTAAAAACCCTTCAAAAACCGTGAAAGGTTTTCCCTCCAAAGGAAAATTCATCATTTGCCATCATTACCACACTTTGAGAATAGAGACAATGTATCATCCCTTAAAGGTGACTAGATACATCCATCATCTATTCGTATCAAGTAATGAGATATCACGATGTGATTTGCGGATTCCACCCGTTTCAAAATAAGAATGTGTCCGCAAACACTTTCGGGCCCAAATTCGCTAATTCCGAATTAACGAATTTCCGTCGCGACGAGAATTAAATAATTACGCCTAGCGGAATTATTATTCAGATCGCTAATGAATTAATTCTAAATTAATTCGTTTGCCCGAATTAAAATCCGATTTTAATTCCGCGTCGAAATCTAATTTCGTTTAATAATATATCGAATATATTATTTTATCGATTAATTCCAAATTAATCAATCTCTCTCTCTCTCTCTCCTAATAAGGCATTTTACCAAGATAAAGTTTCTCCGTAATTAATCCAAGATTAATAAAGTTCGAATCAAACATCATAGGTGAATCTTCAGGAAGCGACCCAAGAGATCTCCGGATATGTTGGCAGTAAATACGGTCGTTGGATAATCCAAACACGTACGTACCTCGTACTACGTTTTTACCGATTTACAAGACAAGGTTGGCTTCTAGCAAAGCGCCATGCCTCCCAATTCTCCAGAAATATTCTTACTGGAATATTAGATCTTTATCAAGCGTAGTATACCGCAGTATCGCGTACATCGATCCAGTATCGGACGATCACATGTCAGGCCTGGGGCTGGAAATGTGTCTGCCCCGTACGAAACATATATCGGATATCAAACAACTAGTCGCTTTAAATCGGAAAATCCTGACCTGGTCATATTGTCCCGACGGTTGCAACCTTTTATAGAGTACTAGTTATGTATCCAGCGTGATCATCATCTCCATATGTCTGAAGTGATACTTTCATCTTGACATCACATCCAGTACACTACGATTCTCGATAAACCCAGAAGAGGCGTACACAGAACCGGTTAAAGCCCCGAACCACCACAACCAAAGTTTACCGATTGTCGCAAGTACTAGCGATGCAAGTCTTAGGTTAAGACCATATACACCTACCCTGATGCGGCTTCCCATAGACACACAGACATACTACCAATGGGATTCCGCGGGGTCTGTCCAGAGCGAAGCTGTTTTCCATACCATCGGCAAAACACAACCTCCTATCGCACTTGCATAAGTATCCAATACTTAAATATATGAGAACTATGTCGTTGTGCCATCACAACTCGCACAAGTGCAATACTAGTCTATTCCGCATTATCGATGTTCGATCTCGATAATACTCCGACTAGGGATATTTAATGATTAAACCTTTTATATTGATACTGTCTCATATCATCTCAATACGGAACTAATCATATGGACTTTTGCCATTAATATATTAAAGTAAATAATTTTACAAAACGGCAAAAGGGCAATTTCATTATCACATAGTTAATTTTGTACAATAATACAATATCATTTACAAAACAGTGACGCTATGGGTCATAATGTCTAACAATTATTTCCTTGAATATGTGCTTGTGGACCATCCTCATTTGGATGCAGTTGGACTATTGTCAGAAATGCGGGCTTGCTGGGCCATTTAAACTGGGGCAAGTTCGTATCGTATGACTATTAGGCCCAAGGCTTCTGAAATGTTGATGGGCCATTATGTAAAAATTATTATGTTATGTTTACATTATCTCCCTTCTATGCTTGTGTTTGGGAACATCATCATTTGGATCCATTTGGACCATTTGTCATGGGATATGGGCTTGTTGGGCCATTTAAACTGGGACAAGGATGTATTCCATGACTATTAGGCCAAAGGCGTCTAAGTGTTGGTGGGCCACCTTGTGCTTGTGTTCAGAATATTATCATTTGGATTTAGTTGGGCTCTTTGCCATAAGACATGAACACGTTGGGCCATTTAAACTGGGACGGGTTCACTCTTATGACAATTGTCCCAAAAGCTTCTAAAATGATAATAGGCCGATTTGTTTGAGAATTTTATTTAATTTAGTATGTTATATGTTACATGCATCTCATGCACCTCATGCATACATATATCATGTTAACACCGTCTATGTCTCAAAAAGACAACATAGATACCGTTTGGGTTAGAGAATGGACAAGGCTCACTAAAAGAACAAGTATGAGTGAATCCGATAATGAGGTGTCCCGTATGGATCAATTAGAGAACAGTCTCGCCAAAGTCACTGAACAGTTACAGGCTTTGACTACTGCTGTGGCTGGTATAGCCGGGTCTCGTGCTGGGGGTAGTTCTGGGGATGCAAGGCAAGAGGAACCTCCGAACAGATGGGGGGATGATACCCCCACTTTTGATGATGATATGCAGAGAGTATGCATCGGGCAGAGTATCTGGGTCTCAGGCAGAGTTACAGAAACTTCAGGATCAGGTTGAGTCGGTTACCCGCAAGATGAGGGGTAAGAATGAGGATTTGCTGGATTATGACACACTAACTTTCGAGGAACAGTTGCCGGCACAGTTCAAGATGCCGGATATGGCTAAGTTCAACGGGAATGGGGATCCAAGGGTGCATCTTCGACAGTTTGTATCAGTCATGAGTTCGGTTGGCTTGTCTCAGCGCCAGGTACAGAAAATGTTTGGAATGTCGCTTGAAGGAGCTCCCGTGGTATGGTACCACAGTTTGGAGAAGAAAGTAAAGGAAGATTGGAGGGAGTTGGCCGATGCTTTCCTAAAGCAATATGTCACTGACTTGGAGATCGATCTGTCGCTCCGTGATCTGGAGAATGTTAAGCAGAAAGCGGAGGAGAGTTTTAAGGAGTATGTGGACCGGTGGAGGGGTCAGTTATTGAAAATGCAGACTAGGCCTTCGGAGAAGGATCATATCAAGATGATTATCAAGGGCACCAAGCCCTCCATTTACGGCAAGTTGAGGAGGATGACCTCCATGATTGCAGACTTTCGGCAGTTGAGGGAAACTGTCATGGATATTGAGGAAGAAGAGCCGAGAATAGAAAATTCTATGGTCTGAACAGGAGGCCCATTGGGGGACATCGGGAACAAAGCCCGTTTCTGCTGAAATTGCCGCTATCCGGAACAGGCAGTTTTCCAACTTGGGAAGGCCCCTGTCTAAGGTGCTAGAGAAATTGAAGAGGCAATGGCTCTTAAAACCCTTGGATGCCAAACCATTACCCAATCCCCTACCATCACATTATAACCTAAGCCTTTACTGCCACTTCCACCAACAAAAGGGCCATGACACCGACAACTGCGCCCGACTTTGCCATGAAATCCAAGACCTGATAGACTCCAAGAAAATACCTAACCCAGAAACAGAACAGCCTGACACACACAGAAACCCCTTACCCAACTACCGTGTCGTACCGCCACTAGCCTATATGATCAATTCTGGCATCCCAGAAGACCTTGTCCTGAAATCCTTTCACCCTCAAGCCTTTTGCCTGGGAATTTGGGATAGTACTAATGAAGATGAGTTTGAGCAGGGAAAACTTTTGGCTTGATTTCTCTATCAGTGATGAGGAAGAAGTAAGGGGAATGACACGTAGCGGTCGTTTTTTACAATGATACGGCGGAAAAGGGTAAGGAAGCTTTGACAGATGGTAGAGAAGTGGTTGAGACTGCAGAAAATACTGAGGAGGATATAGTGCTGAGGCAATTGAGGAAGACTAGAGCACAAGTGAGTATCTGGGAACTGTTATGTGCATCTCGGAGCATAGGCAGGCTATGGTTGAGGCCTTGAGCAAGATTGTGGTACCGGAGGATGCCAACCCCGCAATGTTTGTTGGGTCGGTTCAGAAAGAAGCTTTGCAGATATCCTTTTCTGAGGATGAACTCCCGGTGGAGGGAAGAAATCATAACAGGCCTCTATTTATCAGGGCCGAGGTGAGGGGCAAGAAAACTTCATGTGTGATGGTGGATGACGGTTCGTCCATCAATGTGTGCCCGTTGAAAATTCTGGCAAGATTGGGTATGAAAGCAACAGACTTGGACCCCTCCAGTATGACTATTAAAGCTTATGATGACAGTAAAAGGGGAGTTGAGGGTACCTTTGTGGCTATGGTCAAGGTATGGCCGATTGAAGATGAGGTTGAGTTCACAGTGCTGGACATCCCAGCCACTTTTGCCTTATTGTTGGGAAGGCCTTTGTTTCACAAACTTGGGGGCGTGCCTTCCACTTTGCATCAGATGATCAAATTCCCGTATGAGAGAGAAGTTGTTACCATCCAGGCTGAGTTAGATAATGCCGTGGCTGCCTTGGAGATACAACCTTTCACGAGGTTTCAGGTGTCAGCTACTTTCGAGGAATGGGTGGATCCTAGGGTGGCTAGGATTATGGAGAAGATGAAGTTTAAGCCGGGAAAAGGTTCAAAATTGCCGGATTTCAGAGGACAGACTACTCGGAAGGGTTTGGGGTACAAATCTGACGAAGAAAAGCCAAAGGTCAAGAAAAAAGACCTGAGACTGATGGAGTGCTTTGTGAAAGCTTCAGGGTATCAAGGAGAGCCTGAACCTGTGGAGGTTAACGGGATTGTGGTACCTGGGTTTGAGATCTTCCAGGATTTTTGGGTGAGAAGCCACTGACTAGAAAAGCTGTGGAAGCAGAGATTTGGGAAGAAGAATTGATGAAGTTAGAGAGCCTGACTCTGGAGAGGATGAGAAGCCTGAGGAAGACCTGATTGCAAAGGAAGAAGTGTCTATAAATGATGAAGACATTTACCTTCCTGATTTGTTTGAATGTACTTCCGCATTATCCAATAATAAAGACATTTCTTTTGCTTACTTGCCTGAGTCATTTCCGTTTACTCTGCATGAATCAAGCATATTTGACATCAGTTCAGCCAGAACTATTGCATTTAACTTGGGTACACTTGAGAACCCCAAAGAAATTTTGATTGCAAGTGAAGTAACCTCCGAAGAGAGGGAGAAACTAGAAGAAGTGTTGGTCAGATATGCCAAAGTGTTTGCTTGGTCCTATGAGGACATGCCTGGGGTAGACAGAAACATTGCCCCACACACAATACCAACTTATCCGAATATGAGGCCAGTAAAACAGAAACTCAGACGGATGAGACCAGAATGGGCTGAGAAAGTCAGAGAGGAAGTTAAGAAACAGATAGATGTGGGGTTCCTGGAAGTAGTAAAAGTATCCGAATGGTTGGCTAACAGTACCGTACGGGACCGAAGAAAGATGGGAAGGTCAGAATGTGTGTAGACTACAGAGATCTCAATAAAGCTTGTCTGAAAGATGATTTCCCTTTGCCGCATATAGATGTTCTGGTTGATAGCGCGGCTTTATCCGCTATGTATTCGTTTGCAGATGGGTTTTCAGGTTACAATCAGGTTCTCATGGCTGAGGAAGAAAACATAAGACATCATTTGTTACCGAGTGGGGCACCTATTGTTACAAGGTAATGCCATTTGGGCTAAGACGCAAAGCTACTTATCAGCGGATGGCCACTACACTTTTCCATGACTTGATGCACAAAGAGATTGAGGTGTATGTGGATGACATGATGGTGAAATCAGAGACAAGAGTTGGGCATATTGAGGCATTGGAAATGTTCCTTCAGAGTTGACAGATATAACCTGCGGCTTAACCCAAGAAATGTGTGTTTGGGGTGACATCAGGGAAATTGCTTGGTCATACAGTGGGAATGGGCGGAATAGAGGTAGACTCCGAAAAGATCAAGGCAATCACAGAAATGCCTGCACCGAAGACAGAAAAGGAAGTCAGAGCATTCTTGGGGAAGATTCAGTACATCAGTCGGTTTATTGCCAAGTTGACATCGGTATGTGAGCCTATCTTCAAACTGTTGAGAAAAGATCAGCCAGTGAGATGGAATGAGCAGTGTCAGACCGCCTTTGACAGAATCAGAGAGTAATTGGTGAAGCCACCTGTATTGAAACCTCCGAGGCCGGGTAGACCTTTGATATTGTATTTGGCTATAGAATCAGAAGCACTATGGGCTATGATGGTACAGGCAGATGAGACAGGGGTAGAACATGCAGTTTATTATCCTGAGTAAGAAGATGCTCCCGTATGAGGCTCGGTATCAGGAGGTTGAGAAGATCTGTCTTGCAGTGGTATGGGCTTCCAGAAAGTTGCGACATTATTCCAGTCTTACAAGATCCAAGTGGTGGCAAAGGAGAATCCTCTGAAATATCTTCATTCAGTGCCTTCACTAGTGGGAAAAGTTGGGCAGATGGTTGATATTGCTGACAGAGTTTGACATTGAATATCTCACCTCCAAAGTGATCAAGGCACGAGCAGTTGCGGAGTTTCTGGCATTACAACCTGTTGAGGGGGATCAGTATAAGTTTGAGTTTCCAGATGAAGAGATCCAAGCAATAACAATTCAGAGATGGAAGATGTACTTTGACGGAGCAGTGAATTACAAGGGAGCCGGAATTGGGATCGTGATAGTAACCCCCGAGGGAGAGACTTTGCCTTTGGCCAAGAGGTTGACATTCAGAGTGACTAATAACATGGCCGAGTATGAAGCATGTGCTTTTGGTTTGACAGCATTGATAGCCTTGAAGGCCGGGAGTGTGGAAATCTATGGAGATTCTATGTTGGTAGTCCAGCAGATGCGAGGAGAATGGGAATTGAAGGAAGAACGGTTGAAGCCTTACCTTTTTCACCTCAGAAAATTGGCACAGGTTATCCCCGATGTAAGTTTCAGCACCTACCAAGAGAAGAGAATCAGATGGCAGACGCATTGGCTACACTAGCAGCGACTGGGAAAATCCAGAGAAGTTAGTGATGAGACCGTTGGTACTGACAACAGCAAGT
>SKCR01037876.1:0-73627 GCA_019454045.1 Zanthoxylum bungeanum | reverse complement strand
TGGGGAGTACAAATCAATGATATTGCCCAGAAGCTTGACAGAATGGAATTTCCATTCCACGTCAAGCACCATACGAGACCTCCTGATTTTCTTTCTTTTTTTCAGGAACCACTGGAGTGACAAAGCTTAAAAAGGTGGCACAAGTACTGAATGAGACAAAATTCCTTTTGCCACCTTACCGTTGGAAGAGACCCTTCAAATGCAACGCTCACAGGATTGTCTTTAATCGGACATCCAAAACCACGCTGAAACCTCCTTGACAGATGGATTTCAGTCATGTCTGGCTGAAGATGAAAAATTTAGTGCTAATAGGGAGGCAACCTATGCAATTTTTTATAATTTTTTTTTTCATATTTTATGTATACATGTTGTAGAGTTTTTAATTTTGTGTGTTATTTTTGTAGGGAAAAGTACAAATGGAGTATTTAAGGCAAAGCAAAAACATGAAGGAATGGTGTTTTGCAATCACAAAGATGGGAGCTAATTCATTAGTGATGGCTGAGTAAAGAATGGATTCTTGAGACGCATCATAATGGATTTATATACCAAACGAGTAGCGTATTGCGTACACAATTTCGTTGCCTTAATAATTGCTTTGATTTGCTTTTCTGTTGTAATTATCTTTATTTTCACCGACAGGATCCAAACCTTTTTGACCTTTCATGATTTACTATTTTGCTACTAATCTTCCTTTGGAAGATACTAGTGCTATTATTACTCACCCTTTTTCAGGTATTATAAATTCAACTCATCATTGCATTCTTGAAGGCATCCAGAGCTGAGAAAGAAATACATAAAAATGGAAGCTACTCCAAAAAGAAGAGATGAAAACATCTGTGTGTTTTGCGGTACTAGTGTTGGTACTAAGCCATAATACATAGAGGCAGCACATGAATTGGGTCGAGTCTTAGCTGAAAGGAATATGCACTTGGTATATGGCAGTTGCAATCTTGGACTAATGGGGATCGTTTCAAAGGCCGTACATGAAAGAGGCAGTCAAGTCTTGGGAATTATCCTAAAACCTTTGGTAGAAGCGAATCTTATTGGACCATCAAACGGAGAAGAACTGATTGTGCCAGGTATGTCTGAATGACTGGTGGAAATGATTAACCGTGTTGATGCTTTTATTGCTTTGCCAGGAGGCTTGGGCACATTGGAGGAAATTTTTACAGTACTATCTTGGGCGAACTTGAACATACACCGGAAACCGATTGGACTTTTTAACGCTGATGGATTTTATAATTTTCTTTGTGTATTTCTTGATGTCGCCTAGAGAAATGGGTTCGTGTCAAAACCTTTAAAAGAACTCATCTTCACTGCCAGAACTGCTCCGGATTTAATTGACCAAATCTTAGTCTATGAACCACAAATTGACCCTATCCTTTCTAAGATAAACTGGTCCGATAATGATCGTGGTAAGAAGCGTCGGATAAATCTGGATCTTAATTTTTAATTTTCACTTTAGATGTAGAATTTCAACTAACCAGGTACTATCTTCTAAACTCATCTTCTACTTTTTAAGACATTGATGACAATGTCTCATTTAGGTTTGGGGGTGGGGAATAGTTGTAGTATTTTGTTGTTTTTATTTTTAGTCCTAAAATTTTCGACAAATTCAAAAAACAAATTGAAAAATTTTACAAAAATTAAAAAAATATTTTGTGTTTTTAATTTGATTAATCGGGTGAAACTGGTGTGAGATAGCTGTGTAAGGAGTTTCCACTACTGAGACGTATCTCAACCTATTTCGGAACAAGTTAATTTTTGTTTATTTCATTTTGAATTATTTAATTTGTGAATTCTCCAGAAAACTGATTAAAATGAATCTTCATATTCTCAGTTGACAGATATTATCAGCATACATGGTAACATACAGACATGAGTTGTAATTGACAAGCTTGTAATATTCAGTGCTCTAGTTTAATTGGAAAAAGCATCCATAAAATGCAATGGGATAAAAACAACGTATGAGATCCGAGTTATTAAGTCCGTAGGGTGTTTTAACACCTAGTGCCCTTAACCAACTGGTTTGGGAGCCACTGGCCCAAAGCTTACTACATGGATGAAAGATATTGTATATAAAAAAAAATCAGAAAAATCAGAAAATATTCAATTGCTTAAAAAATGTGTGAATTCTGATATAACTTTAGGACAAAAATATTACCCGGCTATGTGTATGGAGAATGGTAAAAATAATCGGAGAATTTACTTATTTAGTAATTTAGAAAGAAAGAAAACAAATATTAACTTGGATAAGAAGTTTCACCTGGTTAGTCACTAACTTCTTTATTCTCTTTTCTCTTGTCTTTTTATTTTTGTGTGCATTAGTTTTACTATCTTTTTACTTTTATCAAACGTTTGTGGGTATTGTTACTGTAAGCCCTCACGAGACTACAACTCGTCCACTAGTGACGCCTAGGGGTTTAAAGGCTTGTTGCATACGCTAAATGCAACTGTGATCCCTACGAAAGTGGCTTATCTTAAACTTATTTTAAAGATGTTTATGTTATTTTATTTTGTTGTTTTGCTCGAGGACTAGCAAAATGTTAGATTTGGGGGTGCGATGAGTGGTAAATGTATCACTATTTTCCACTCATTTGACCTAATATTTTGTATAGTTTCTTGAGTTTTGTGATTATTTTGATGTGTTTTTTGTTATTTTGTAGATAAATAAAGTTTCAGGACTCTATGGAGGTGATTTGGGGCTAAAACAGTGAAAACAATGGTCAAACGGAAAAAATGTATTTCGGCGTGTCGCGACCACTAACGTGACCCAGGAGCCTGCTAAAATGCACCTGGACACGTTTCAAAATCTGAGAAGTTTGATCTTGCTAACATGCACCGGATCATGCTAACGTGCGCCTTCCACGTGTCAACATCACAGCAAATCTGCTAACATACGTCGTGCCACGTGTCACCATCACATGTTGCCGACAATCATCATCAGCCATGTGTCATCCACGTGTCCGCCATGTCATCTCCACATCAGCAGCAAACCAAGTCATTGTGCTACGTGTCATCCACATCATCATCCACAAATCA
Source organism: Zanthoxylum bungeanum (assembly GCA_019454045.1). Taxonomy (NCBI): domain Eukaryota; kingdom Viridiplantae; phylum Streptophyta; class Magnoliopsida; order Sapindales; family Rutaceae; genus Zanthoxylum; species Zanthoxylum bungeanum. Next base: position 70,585 of record SKCR01037876.1, on the reverse strand, counting down.
CATTACGCCATGTGTCAACATCATTTACTGCCGACAATCCACATCGCCACGTCAGCACAATTATTGAGTTAATCATCCAATCTGCCACGTGTCAGCATTCTATTGAGTCGACAGATTCCTCATCGTCACATCAGCAGATAAAAGATCAAATCAGCCAATCATCATGTGCCACGTGGCGCGTCGCGACGCGCAATGGTCACGCGTCGCGACGAGCAAAGATAAATTTTTCCTATAAATTGCAAACGATTTCATTTCATTTGGTGTGCTTTCCTTTGGGTCTTTATAGGCTTTAAAAGGATTGCATCTATTTTGTAAATATTTTTATTATTTAAATTAAGTATTTTTACTTTTAATTTTAATTTCAATACTTTTACTTTCAGCACTTTTACTTTCAACACTTTTACTTTCAGCACTTTTACTTTCAGTACTTTACTTTCAGCACTTTTACTTTCAGCACTTTTACTTTCAGTATTTTACTTTCAGTACTTTACTTTCAGCACTTTTAATTTCAGTAATTTACTTTCAGTAATTTTAATTATGCATTTTTACTTTCAGTAATTATTTTTATTTATTTTCTTTTTATTTTCTTTATGTTCAGTAGTTAATTTACTACTGGGGAAGGGTGAAGCTTTTTACTTTTATAATTTAGATTAATCTCCCTTAATTATAATATATAAACTAGTTAAAATTTGACTTATACCGCCTAAATGTTGGTAATTATCACGTAATTTATATATTATAATAAGAGAGATTTATAAATTAGAAATAGTAAAGGTAGATTAATCTCATTTAATTTATAATATGGAAATTGTAATTTAATAATATGGATTAAGAGTTGATACCACCTTAATGGTTGGTTTTAATTATGTAACATAATGTGACACCGCTTATAGGTCGGTCTTTAGGTGACAGATGATTTCCGCCTATATGGCTGGTTTATGGATAAATAATAACACCACATTTATGTCTGGTTCAACTTAATTGGGTAACATTGACAATTTCCATATTCTAATAAAGTGAGATTTCTAAAAGTGGATCCCCTAACCCCCATCATTTAAAACACAATATTCACATGCTTAATAATTGATTTAATTATATTATAGGTAATTATTTAATTTGTTTATTGAATCTTAAGCTTAATGTTTCTTTTTGCCTGATCACCAATAAGATTGATTTGGTAAACTTAAAATGAACTTGGAAAAAAGATTTTATGTTTTAGCCTTAGATTCAATAGCTCACGATCTTCCTTGAGGATAAATAACCCTTTAATAGATTTCCTTACAGGATAGACATATACCTGTCGGGCGTGGGTAGCCATAATTGTAACTTGAACTTAATGAATTCAGGTAACTTGGTTAACATAGACATATGATTAATTGGGTTATTTGGGTATTTTCATCTGACCATCGACAGAGACTTTTTGCATAACTTCGTGTTCCAGGTTAGCAAATTAATTTATTACACATATATAAGAGAATCAATTCATCTTTAGCATAATATTGTGTGGAGTCACAACCCTAGGTATTTCGTGTCTCTTGTTATTTTCCTTAGTATTTTCTTTTGTATTTTTTTTATTTAGCACATCCACATTCAACCAACCAATCAAGCAATCATTCTCTTCTCCCTTTAACTAGATACATGTAAATAAATAGTATCAATAATTAATAACAATAGTAGGAATTAAGTCCTCATGTGATCGATATTTTTATATTACTTGAACGATACGTGCGCTTGCTTTATACACGTGTGATTGCACCGTCATCGAGCGTCATGAGGACGGCCAAACATTGTGCCGAACTACTCCAACTACTTCCGATCTGACCAAAAATATCCGAGCTCATTCTACCGATCCAAGATGAATGAGAGGACTGAACTCAGCTATCGGGCTAAAGTAATCGGTCTCGGCTCTGATGTTGTCAGCCTCTAATAACTACACCATACTATATCCTCAGGTCGATCAATATTGGGAGACCAGGTCTGAATACCATGCCCTTTCGGAAATCAGCTAATACCCCCAGAATATATGTCCTCCCAAAAGAAGAAATTCCCTCTCTGCCCTTGCCGATCTCTTTAAAACACTTGGTCACAGAAATCACCATCAACATTTGTCCCCTAGTTCTCAGTTTCAACGAGTGTTCGAGTTGGTACCAAACTATGAATTCAGGGTAATGTTGATCAACCGGGTGGTGATTGCCTCTTGGAGCCACAAAAAATTGCCTCGCCTATCACTCAGGTCGTCTGTGTCGTCTCATATGCTCGATCACTGAGGATTCTAATGCCTATCCAGACGGCGCTTATGTCTTGAAGTGAAATACCCCCTAACCCTTTTTTTAGCCGTCCCTTGGAAAACACAAGCCATCATTACCTAATAAATGCCCATCAAAACATTTTTAGGGTTTAATCCGGCTGTTACGCTTGTCAAGCATCCGTGATCCTCCCGCCAAAAACCAAAACAATCAACCGTTCAAGGGGCAGCCGAATGGTTTCTAATCTCAGCCGTTCATTAGAGTGAGGAGATGGAAATTGAAAGTGACACTCGTAATGCATCCAAAGCCTCTCTCTGATCCAACGGCCAGAAATGCCCCGAGTTGTCTACAAAAATGGGAAGCAACACACCTTTATTTCTTTTACGAAAACCAGCACTTCCAAAACATAAGAGACTTTTTCCCCACTTATCTAAGATCAGCAAACTTCAAGACCGACCAGACCAACTATCGATACAACCTCTTAAATGAAGCAAGTTTTTTGCTCGACCTCTTTCTGCCCAATCTCTGATTCCTTTCATGTTCATTTGTTGCCTGTGAAAGTTCATGTATTTGTTCTCGTTTGCTCTTCATGTTTTCTATCATGTTTACGCCTTTGTTCTGTGTTGTAAATGTGTAGTGTGGTTTGCGGGTTGGTTGGTGGAGTAAGATGCATGTGTTTCTTGGTCGAATGATGGGTTGTGGGTTAGGATGCTTGATTTTTGGATTTTCCCGGTTTACTATTTAGCGTGTGTTTGGTTTGATATTTTAGGAAGAGACTTACTGTTAATGGCCATTGCTAGGATATTTAGAGACTTTAGGCCTAGGTCCCCGGAAGTTAGAATAGCCTTTGAGTATATGGTGCCCCCAAACTGATTATTAACTGCCCTTCTCAAACCCTGCCATTGCTAGGAATGTCTGACGTCGAATCGTCCTCAGCTCGGCCCCCAAACTTCCAACCTTCTTGTACTGAAGAAATTTCCTCCAGCTCGGGGACGACTAGTTTAGAGGAATTAGATACCACTCCAACCCCTTCTCAAGAAGAGAATGACACTTACCATCACCGAATTCCCCGGAAAAATCCTGAGCCGGGTGAATTAGACTGGTCCTCCCTGGACAGGGATCATCCTTCAGTATGAGCATACTCTGCCATCAGTATGAGGTCCCCATAGACATAACACTTGAGGTCTCGGGCCTTGCAGAGTTCACAAGTCGGCCCGAGTCTGGCTCTGTGCCCTTCTCCCTTCCTTCTTTGAGTGCGGTCTGTGACTGCCTATCCATTCCTACTTCGCGAGGATGCTTTTCTCGATGGAAGTTGCTCCATACCAGCTAAATCTGAACAGTTGGAGAATATTGGCCGGTCTTCACGTGATATGGCACTGAGCAGGCCTAGGAGAACCGACCTTTGTAGAGCTACAAAGACTGTACAAATTGAATACCAACCTAAAATCCCATCACAGTTGGTATTACCTCTCTTCTTACGCCGACGTTCCCGCCCTCATCACTGAGCTCCCCCAAACTAACAAGAACTTCAAAGACCTCTGGTTCTGGGCCACGGGCAACTGGGGTCGATCTCGATCAACAGATTCCGAAAAGATAGACGTCCCAGGAATTTTTCGGCAGGAGGTGAGGACTTGAGCCCTTAGTTTTCTTGTAAATTTCATGAAAAAAAAACACTAACTTCCAAAACCTTTTCAGCCTGCTGGAGGAACTCTCCCAAAGTTAATCATGAGGTCCAGACCAGGATCAAGAAAGCCCGGAGTTTCTCTGGCTCCTGGAAGAGAATCTTCAATGATGCTGCCTTTGTAGAATCGGGCCTCATCCGGAACACACCTCCACAGGCTCTTGGACAATAGGTAGTTATCATCTGACCTTCTGACAAATTTCTTGTGCTTAGCTTGAGTCTGAATGAAGTTACCTATACTCAGAAACTGACCATACTTTCTGTCTTGTATTCTGCAGGAATGACGAAGTCGGGCAATGTCAAGGAGCGGATCCAAAGTCTGGCCAAGAAGGCCGGTCATGGTGAAACTGGAAGTTCTCAGTTGTGATTGACCACTCCGATTCCTCCTGAGGCAAAGGGAAAATCCAAACTGCTCACCCATCCAGTGGCACCTCCTCAACCTACTCTCACAATGGCAGCTCTGAGCCCAACAGTCCAACCTGTTGGGGCAGTTGTGGAACCCCCAGGGTCGGATCTGTGCCCCACTCAGAAGAAATGGGTCTAACTCATGGATATCAAGTTTGGATGTAATTTTAAATTATTTAATGTAATACTATATTCCTTTACGAGTGTATAGGAAAAAACCGGGACTGAATCAGAGTCCGGAAGCTCCAGAACGAGCGAAAACAAAATTCATGCGCAGGTAGCGCGTACTCGCGCACTACAGTGCGCGCGCACTTTCCAGTGAGCTAAATGGATTAGGGTATTTTACCCTAATCACTTCTGGTTCTCCCTAAACATTTCAAAAACACCCAAAATTATTTTTAATTTCAAAACCAACATTAACACATGTTATAGAATAAAAATCAAGGTTTTCAAAATATCAAATATTTTTCCAAAAACATAAATTATTCTAAATACGTATTTGCGTAAAATTTGAATCCAATACACAAACCATTTTAAAATCCCAATTAGAAATGTCTCATGAACAATTATAGTTCACCTAAAGGTGGTCAAGTGAATCTAGAATGGTAGCCACAACTCTAAGCTTTAATCTGGAGTTCCAAACTCTTATTAATTGTTCCATGTCCAACATGAACATCTTTGACCTAATTACAAGCATGTTATGTTTATACTTCTAAAGTATACTAACACAATTGATTAGCCTTATTTTAACATTAAGCTATGTGATCATGCATCTAATACACAAATTAACATAGCTTTGGAGAAGATCAAATATTACCTAGTAAGCTTGAAGCAAGATCCAATCTACCTCTCCTTTGTTGAAATCGTCGGAGAACCTCCAAGGAGTGTAAGCTTGACTTCAAGATCCAACCTTGATTTCCAATGCTAGCAAGTTTCACTTCAAGGTCTAATCTTGATTTCTCCTAATTGAAATATTTTAGAGACCTCACAAGCTTCTCTAAACACTTCTCAAACTTACGCTAATTTCTCTAAGAATTTGCTTGTATTTAAACTTGTAATTAAAACCTTCCTAAAGTTTGCTATTTATAGAAAAACTTAGACAATTTTTATTTAATTAAAATTGTAATCAACTTTTTAGTGGGCTTCATCTAATTTGTCCAAATATGTATAATTAGGTGTGATTAATTGTTGGGTTTCTAAGGTCATCCCAAGATCAATCTAAGCATAAATTCATGTGAATACTAAATGAAGTATAGCCGAAATATACTCACATTGTTCGGTTGAGAGGATGTGTAGAGAAAAAAAACTTTGCTCCCTTTGAAATGCTTCAAGCTTCTCTTTGAAGTGGATCTCCAAGCTCCACGCTTTAAGATTGATTCCAAGCTCTTGGGAATGGTTTCCTTATCACCTTAGAATGATCCTTGATGTGTGCTAGCACTTAGAAAAATTGCAACAATTCTTCCTTTCTCTTTGATGTATTCGGCCAAGCCAAATCCAAGGGAGGGAGAGAGCTAGTTTCGGCCAAGGGAGAGAGATGAGAAGAAAATGTGTATCTTATGTTTTTGATTTTCCAAAAATCAAAATGATATACCAAATCCAAGGTTTGGTAAAAGTCATCACACTTGACACTTGTGTAAGAAACAAGTTATCTCAAAAGTCTTCACTAACTTCCATCACCAAAAAGTTAATAAAGTGACAAGTGATGTGACTTGTGATGTGACATGTCAGCCCCACTAAATTCAAAATCTGAGTGGGCCCGCAACCATATTCCGGGATCGGGTTCGTTTAATTCCGAATTAACGAATTTTCCGTTGTGAAGTAATTAAATCAAATTTAATTAAATAATTATGCCTAGCAAAATTACTATTCACGTCGCTCGCAAATTAATTCTAAATTAATTCATTCACCCGAATTAAAATCCAATTTTAATTCCGTTATGAAATATAATTTCATTTAATATATCGAATATATTATTTTATCGATTAATTCCAAATTAATCATTCTCTCTCTTCTAATAGTATTTTATCCCAGATAAAATCTCTCCGTAATTAATCCTGGATTAATAATGTTCGAATCATACGTCATCGGTGAATCTTCGGGAAGCGACCCATGAGATCCCCAGAAATATTGGCAGTAAATCCGGTCGTCGGACTATTCGAACACATGCGTACCTCGTACCACGTTTTTACCGATTTACGAAACATGGTTGGCTTCTAGCAAAGCGCCGTGCCTACCCAATTCTCCAGAAATATTCTTAAAGGAATATATAATCTATGTCAGGCATAGTATACGTAGTATTGCGTATTGCGATCCAGTATCAGATGTCACATGCAAGGCCTGAGGCTGGAATAGTATTTGCCCCGTACGAAGCATATATCGGATCACAAGCAACTAGTCTCTTTAATCGGATAATCATGACCTTGTCATATTATCCCGATGGTTGCAACACATTAGAGTACCAGTTCTGTATCCATGCGTGATCATCATCTCCATATGACTTAAGTGATATTTCCGTCTTGACATCACACCCAATACACTACGATTCTCAATAAACCCAGAAGAGGTGTACACATAACCTTTTAAAGTCCTGGATGACCAAAACCAAAGCGTATTGATTGTCGCAAGTACTAGCGATGCAAGTCTCAGGTTAAGACCAAATACACCTACCCTGATTCGGATTCCCATAGACACATAGTCATACTACCAATGGGATACCGAGGGGTCTATCCAGAGCGAAGCTGTTTCCGTACCATCGGTAAACATAATCTTCTATCACACTTGCATAAGTATCCAATACTTAAATATATGAGAACTATGCTGTTACGCTTCCATAACACGCACAAGTGCAATACTAGTCTATTCTGCATTATCGATGTCCAGTTTCGATAATACTACGACTAGGGATATTTAATAATTAAACCTTTATGTATTGATATTGTTGTAGGACACAGAAATTGGCGACGTTGTTCCAGGCTCGCGGCCTGGTCAGGAGTACGGAGTAGCCCATGGGGGACTAAGTCGGAGAATAATGGAGTCGCCACCCAGTGTGAACTGGGAAAATGATTTAAGGCCGCACTCACCCCTCGCAAGGGAAGACCTCAAACCGTTGGGTTCGGAATGGTCCCTTACTTATGCCACTTGTAATGAAAAGATTTGTGCAATAATCTAACCAAGTCTATGCAACATACATACGCAAGAACAACCTATATCTAAGTTTGCATACAACCTATATCTAAGTTCGCATGCATAAAAGTAAGTCGATATAACGGCAAGCACAAAATCTCATGAACATATGCGTGAACGTTTCCTCAAGCAGTACGTGGAGTTGTATCCCAAGTACAGACCGCACTACCGTCCATTCGGATTCGGCTATGGAATTTACGTCTGGGTTTCCATCCGATATACCACGAGAGGCAACTCTCAAGCATTAACACAACGCAATCATTAACCCAATGTTGACATACATGAAATATGATAATGCATATGACTATAAATAACCAAAGAGAACAAAACAAATGCGGAATAATAAAATAACAATAAACGGAAATTAAATGCGAAATAATAAAATACTAATAATGTGAAATAAATGCGGAATAATAAACATGTGACCAAGGAACTTGGCCGTTTTTAATATAGGACTTCACATACCCGGTTGAATGTATTCCACGTCCAACCAAGCATGCCGTGTCCGGGATAACAAAATAAAATATAACAAAGGGTGCCCTCAGGTCTTACCTTTTAAGTCGTCTCTTGGAAGTGCGTTACGCGGTTGTCAGAAGGATTGATGTTTCGCAACTTTTTCGATTTACTGGTTCGTTGTTTTCCTTCATTGCCTCACTGTTTGGGATGCTGTTTTGCTCTGTTTTATGCGGTGGATGTGCAGTTTTTATGTACTGGTTTGCGAGTTTAAATGTTTAGTTTTTCATGGACTGTTTTCGGTGGTAAAATGGCTGATTTTCAGTGCAATTTTTGGTGGTTGCAGAGCTGATTTTCAGTGCAGTTTTTGGTGGTAAAATGGCTGATTTTCAGTACAGTTTTCGGTGGTTGCAGGGGACAGTTTAGGCGTGAATTTAAGGGTTGTTTCTGGCTGTGTTTGTGCGGTAATATGGGACAGTTTCTGGTTGTGTTTGTGCGGCAATGTAGGGCTGGTTTCTGGTTGTGTATGTGCGGCAATGTTGAGCGATTTTAGGGTAGTGTTTTCGGTGATGGAGGGGGAACTTGGGCTTTGCTGGCTCACGGTAATTGTAGGGGAAATTTCTTTGTGTTGGGCGTGAGTGCTAGGCTCGGAGGGTGAAGGGTTTGGTTTAAGGTCCTTTTTATAGGAGAGGGTTGAGGTTATCCTTGTACGGGAAGGGAATGAATATTGTGTAATTATGGGGATATCTCTAATTAGTGTGTCATAAGGAAAAATCTATCTAATTTAGGGAGGGGATTGTTTTAGTTTAGGAAAGGGATTTAATTTAATTATGAATGTGTTTTATGAGATTTGATTTGATTTCTATAATTTGGGAAGGTGATTTGATTTGATTTCAACATGTGTTTCATGTGTGGATTTATTATTTTGGAGGGGATGGGCGTGTGGTTGGTCTTTTGGGCGTGTGTTTAGGTTCTTTTGGTGGGCTTGGGCGTGTGGCTTGATGTGTGGCTTGGTGTGTGGCTTGCGGGGTTTGGGCTGGGGATAAGTTTTAAAACAGAGGTCCAACGAGAAAACCCGAAGCTAAGCAAACAAATTAAGTCCAACAAGGTATTGATTTCTAAATTTTCCCTTCCGACGTCTGTTTCCCGCGACTTCCGCAACTTAAAGGGTAGTGCCTCTGTACGAGGCTCATCATCGAGACTTATATGCAAAAATGCAGTGCCTACAATTTTCTCAAATCTTATAATCCGGAACTAATCATAAGGACTTTTATCATTTATATATTCAAGTAATCAAATTACAAAATGAAAAAATTCAATTTCCAATGTCACATACTTAATTTTTACAAAAACCACAATGTCTTTTACAAATAGTGACGCTATGGGTCATAATTGTCCAACACTAATCTTCATTGTCTCCCACTTTAATTTAATCCAATTAAATCAAGCCAAGGATTAGGAAATGGATTAGTTAAATGTTTGCCACTTTGATTTAATCCAATTAAATCAAACCAAAACCACCTATTATTACATTATTACAATTACCATTAATATCCTCAAATGGTAGAGATAATTATGATTTTACAATTAAGCCCATTTGTAATTATGAATTAAATCCAATTAGGTCAAAGTAACTAATCAATGTTATCCAATAACACTTGATTATCTTAGTTAATAATTATATATCGAATATTATCTTTTATCAATATTAATCGGCTACCCAAGTGCTCAAGAGTACACTTCATATTGGGACTCTCTAAGTTCAGACACATTCGTCATATAAGCCTAGCTAATATGTACGCAATTCGGCCACTCCGAATTCGCGAAGAACATGAACGCCCTTTCTGAACTATACAAGTCGAGGCATCATATTGTTAACAATCCCTCCATCGTAGGCTATCCGAGTTGTGCTTAGGAAACATAGAATACACCGTCAAGTTTCCAAGGCGCACATCTCATGTCGACATGTCCACGATTCTTTACACTGATGCGATCCACCCTAGGTGATCGACTTTAACCACAGTCTTAAGATCATACTTAACTCACATGGATACCTAAACCCTTATGGTACACATATGGGCCGACGGATCCTATCTTGCGTCGTATTTGATTACTGAGTGCATCGTTCCACACCTAACGAACATCTAGAGGCCACACATGAAAGATTCTGACATACATGTCATCAAAGTATGGAGGATCTCACACAAAATCAATGTTATCCTATAGTCAAAGGATTACATATGCTACTCGACTCGAGGAGATTCTATTGACGGTGGTGTATACTCCAACTATTAGGAATCACCTGTGAATCATTCAGTATTCGCTTCAACGAATACCTACATATCTATACTAGTTTCCAAAACTCATGGTACATTGGGTTAAACCATTGGAACTCCAATTCCAATATACGATATATGTTAGTCTTCTAGGTTATAGGAATTTGACCGTATTCTAAAACCAACGACTAGGAATATTTTACTTAAGAATAGTTTATACCTAGTGTCAAGACTATTCTAAGGTCGATGTCATTCTTAGCATATCTATACATCAATCTAATACTATAATGACAATACCATTAATGAGGTATGAAATGAAAAAATATAGTTATTTTATTAATAAATAATAAAATATACAATTCAGATTGGCACTCCAAGCACCAACTCCATCACAACCATCTTCGGCCTCATCCAAACCGTCGAGCAACGCCTCCGTCTGCTCGGCAAAGAAGTAGTCGAGCTTGAAGAAGAAGAAGAATAGAGCCTCCTACCAAGAAGGTTGTAGGCCCGAAAGAAGAAAAAACTGCCGAGGCTTCCCCAAGACCGGGAAAAGTGGGGTGGTGTTGGGGATGAATGACCTTAATGAGAGGTCTAGGATGTGGTAGCCCATCTGGTACTGCATTCAACTTATTAGCCAGAGCGGTCCCCCCCGAGAAGATCCCAAAAATGAGGATATATCCCCGATGAGGTGATATCCAAGTTTTCTCCCCAAATCCTCAAGGTAATCGTTCTTCTCTATTTCCGCTCTTCGCTTTTACTTAGCAAATTCTGACCCTTTCTTTCTCTCTTGCAGATGGGTTATATGATGGCTCGGAACAAAAACCTGCTGACGAGCTTACTGTCAGAGGGGGACTAAGTGCAGAGGCTCCAATCTCAGATTACAGAGCGGGAGGTCGAACTGGCCAGGAAGGAAAAAGAAAACCAAATGCTGAAATAATCCGCAGCCGAGGCCATCGCACTAATTGATTCCTTCCGCAATGCCTCAGCCGTGGCAAAGAGAAAAATGGATGTTGCGGTGGACAGAGCTAAACATCTGAAGTGGGAGACTGCAAGCCTAGACTCCAAACTCAAAACGGCATCAGGAAAAGGAAAAGGATCAGGCCTGGATGACCTGAAAAACCAAGAGGCCAAGCTGGAAAGGGACCTGGAGAAGGCCAAGCTTGAGGGGATTGGGGATTGTGCATAGATCATCCTGATGTTGGTGGCGGGGTGGACATGTGACTCGTCCACGTTGCCATCCAATACTTCAAGGGGGAGCTCTCGGAGGAGACGAAGTTCTTGCCACTATTTTCCCCTCCTCTAGAGCAGATCCAAGACCATGAACCCATATATCTTATGCCCATGTCCCCAGTTCCTGAGGAAATGCAGCCTGAGGCTCATGCGCTCGCGTCTGAAATACCTACAGTAGAAGTCGAAGCTCCTCTACCGACCAAACTGAAACTGACATCCCTTCTGTCGAGCCTAAGCTAGAGGTTTTACCCTATGTACCCGATCAAGTTGAACCAATTGCCCATGTGCACGCTGAAGAATGAGGGTGACCTCAGGGGGGCCCTGTGTAACAAATAATATATTTTTTTTGTAATAATATTTACACTTTCCATTTTCGCTTCTTAATAGATGTTTTACTTCCCGTCTTTCATACTTAGCATAATTTCTATTTTTAACTTGCTAACTCGTTCTTCATACTCTGACTATGAGGAGATGTTCCGATCCTGACCAATTTGAATCCGGCCATGGGGGAGATGCTCCATCCCCGTGCCGATGATAATCCACTTGGTGGGACGTAACCCGACCCCGAGCTGGTAGTATTCTTGGCTTCGATGGAATGTCACCTCCTCAGACCAATTGAGAGCCGGTCATTAAGGAGATGCTTTCACCCTATACCGATGATAATCCACTCGGTGGGACGTGACCCAACCCCGAGCTAGTAGTATACTTGGCCCCGAGGGAATGTCACCTCCCCGGACCAATTGAGAGCCGGCTATGGGGGAGATGCTCCGACCTCATTCCGATGATAATCCACTTGATGGGACATAACCTGACTCCGAGCTAGTAGTATACTTGGCTCCGAGGGAATGTCACAACCCTGGACCAATTGAGAGTCGGCCATGGGGGAGATGCTCCGACCCCATGTCGATGACAATTCACTCGGTGGAATGTAACCCCACCCCGAGATTGCAGAGTATTTGGATCCGAGGGAATGTTACGTCCCCAGACCAATTGAGATCCGGCCATGGGGGAGATACTCCGACCCCATGCCGATGATGATCCACTCGGTGGGATGTAACCCGACCCCAAGCTTGCAGAGTACTTGGCTCCGAGGGAATGTTACCTCCCCGGATCAATTGAGATCCGACCATGGAGGAGATACTCCGACCCCATGCCGATGATGACCTACTCGGTGGGACATAACCAGACCCCGACCTGGTGGAACAAATGGCCTTGACGGAACAAATGCAGCCCCGAGCTAGTGGGACAAATGGCCTCGGCGGAATGAATACAGCCCCGAGCCAATGGAATAAATGACCTCGGCGGAACGAATGCAGCCCCGAGCCAGTGGAATAAAGGAGACTTAATCGTGAGGGAAAATCTTCAACCTCCGAGGCTCCGCGGATCCCGACACAAGCATCCATTGCAGGGTATCAGCAAAAACCAAAAAGTGGAAACATGACAAAGTTAGCACGACGGAGGTGACTTAGTACATACTCCACGCAGACTCGAGAAGAAATAACGACTCGGGTGCCCCAAGGTAGAGTCCTGCCTGGTGCTACCCAAAATAACAATTCTGAATCTTACAATTTAGTGTCCCGGCTAGCCGAGCTACGGATCGGTGAGTTGCCAAAGCCATGAACCTGGGTCAATGTTAGGCGGGTCTGGAGTCTGCAAACACTATGGGGGCAGAAACCTCCCCATGTTATGCTTCTCCTGATCCGAGGCGGTTAGGCAGACTATCCACGGGGGAAGAAACCTCCCCGTGTTTGCAATCCCCAAAGGTTGCGAGAGTCACGGAGGCCTTGAGGTCTTCCCCGCGTTGTGCACCTAGTGTTTCTCAATGAGACTCACCTGCCAACTCGCAGGGGCAGAAACCTATCTGGGTCTGGTTTACCCGAGGTCACAAAGGTCATGGAGGCCATTCGGCCTTCCCCATGCCATGTGCCTTGTGGTTCGCAACGGGATTCACCAGCCAACTCACAGGGGCATAAACCTCCCTAGGTCTGGTTTACCCGAGGTCACAAAGGTGATGGAGGCCATTTGGCCGTCCCTATGCCATGTGCCTGGTGGTTCTCAACGGGATTCACTAGCCAACTCCCATGGGCAAACACCTCTCTGGGTCCAGTTTACCCGAGCTATTCCCAAAAAATGTGAGTCATGGGGTAATAACGCTTCAGCCTCGAGGATTTGATAATGACACCCGGGATTGGCGTGCCACGAGGGGTTCGCGCTTTTTCCACATGTACTCCATCCATTGCAAGCGTTCTGGATCCTGAAAGGTGACAATACCTGGGTCGGAATACTTCCACCCGGGGGTTTGATAATGACACCCGAGATTGGCGTGCCATGGGCTTGGTGTCCTTCCCAGCTACTGAATACCCCTCCCCACGAGCACATCCCAGGAATATTGAACATGGCTTTCACATTCAATTAATAAACAAGTAAACTAGATAAAATTTTAATTTAAAAAAGAAATTTTTATTCATATTCATGAGACCTACTGTCTTTCTTACAACTCTTTGCGAGTCATTTTAAGAGAGACTTTACAATAAATTCTCTGACTCTTGCCTAGCAGTCCAGTTATATTCTTCTAGTCTGAATTTTATTCTGAAATTCCTGATCATGTGATCGGCGTAATCACACGCGTATAACGCAAGCGCATGTATCGTTCAAGTAGTATAAAAAGTATCGATCCCTCGAGGACTTAATACCTAAGATATTAATTTATGAAGCCAAATTATTACAAGTATCTAATGGATTGGTTGTTTGTTTGGATGGTGATTTTAAACTTAAAACAAGTAGATAAAATTGCACGAAAGTAGGTTTAGGAAAATTCAATATTAAGAAACTATCTAGGGTTGTGAATATTTCCAATATCTTTTAAAAAAAATGAAGTGGTTATTTCATGTTTGTGTAATATATTGGTTTACTAACCTGGAACACGAAACTATGCAAAAGCCTATGTCGATGGTCAGTTGCACATACCCAATGTAACCCAATTAAACATTATGTCTATGTCAATCAAATTATCTGGATTTATTAAGATTAAGTTCCAATTGTGGCTACCCCCGCCCGATAGGTATATGTCTATCCTGTAAGGAAATCTATTAAAGAGTTATCTACCCTCAAGGAAGATCGTGGGATATTAAGTCTAAGGCTGAAACCTAAAATTCCTTTGTCAAGTTTATTTTAAGTTTACCAGATCAATCTTATTAGTGGCCAGTTAACAAGACGTATTAAGCTTAAGACTTAATAAGTAAACCTTTATATTACCCAAACTATAAAATAACCCCTTATAACCCAGTGATATTGGAATTCATCACAACCTCAGATAACAGACTTAGTTACGACACATATCTAAGGCTAATAAAAGCTTAAATAAAATAAAAGACATAAAGTTAATGCTGGAAATTAAATAGAGTAAATGCTGGAAATTAAAAAATATAAAAGTACAATAAAAGAAAATGTTGGGGTTAGAGGATCCACTTTTAATATTTCAAAATTAGAAATCTCCCTTATTTTCAATATTTACCGATTATTTATATTTAAACTGACCATATAGGCGGTAATATCATTTGTCCAAAGTCCAACCCACCATATAGGCGGTAAAAAAATCATATAAACTGACCATATAGGCGGTAACAAGGTTAGCACATAAACTGACCATATAGGCCGAAACTAAGTCCAATAATGTAAAACCAGCCATATAGGCTGTAAAAAAGGTTGTCACCTAAACCGGCCATATAGGCGGAAACTAATTAATCCAAATTTTAATTAAAATAAGGGAGATTAATCTAATTTATTATATTAAAAGTCTTACCTTTTCACCCCAGCAGAATAAGATTACATGCTCATGCTTTAAGTTTACATGGAGAAATTCCTCCAACGAAATCATGGAAAATTTACAAAGTTAAGCTTGGTATTTATAGGAAAATCTAAAGGCTTCCACCAATTTCTCCACCAATTGCTCCACCAAACATGGCACCAGACATGGAAGCATGTTTGGTAGAAGTTTGATAATTTTTATTTTTATATTTTATTTATTTTATTTTATATTTTGAAAATGACTATAGTAATTACACAAAATACACTGGACTTTTCATCAATTTCGGTCTTGCAAACTTCAGAATTCGAAAATATTTAAATCTTCAAAGTTGTAGATCTATGTGTCTCCTTTAATCTGAAACTTGAATCGGCGCAATCGAATATCAGATGAAAAAGTTATGGCCAATATACAAAACTTATGTAAAACAAGAATTTAGGACTACAATTCGTGACGCGTATAGTAAAATTCTGTTTTCGCCATTTTTTTGCTCCGGATTTCATCGTTTTAGCCTCGAGTTGATTCCATTAAGTCCCGATACTTTATTTATCTATAAAACACATCAAAACACATCAAAACGTTCATCAGACCCGAGAAACTAAACAAAATATTAGGTAAAATGGGCGGTAAATATTGATATATTTTCTGCTCATCACACCCCCAAACCTAAGATTTTACTAGTCCTCGAGCAAAACAGAAAAATAAAATGCAAAAAACAATCAAAATTAAACTAAGCCACTTTCGTAGGGATCACAGTTGCATTTAGTGTATGCAACAAGCCTTTAAACCTCTAGGTGTCCCTAGTGGACGAGTTGTAGTCTCATGAGGGTTTACAGCGACGATACCCACAAACGTTTGATAAAAGTAAAAAGATAGTGAAACTAATGCACATAAAAGCAAAAAGAGCAAAAAGACAAGAGAAAAAAGAATACAAAAGTTAGTGACTAAACAGGTGAAACTTCTTATCCAAGTCAATAATTGTTTTGTTTCTTTCTAAATTACCGAATAAGTAAATTCGCAGATTATTTTTTACCATTCTCCATATAAACAGCTAAAAAAATATTAATCAGCTCATTTTTCCCACAATAGTCACAAGTGTAGTTGAAAAGATAGTAATATTTTTGTCCGAAAGTTATATCAGAATTCACACCTTTTTTAAGCAATGGAATAATTTTTCTGATTTTTCTGATTTTTTTTTTCTTGATTTTTGATTGAATTTTCTTTTTATTTATATACAATATCTTCCATCTATGTAGCGAGCTTTGGGTCAGTGACTCCCAAACAGTTGGCTTTAGGACACTAGGTGTTAAGACACCCCTACAGACTTAATTACTCAGACTTCAGATATATATATATTTTTTGGCAACATCTTTGATCCATGTAGCGAGCTTTGGGCCAGTGACTCCCAAACCAGTTGGCTTAAGGGCACTAGGTGTTAATAACTCGGATCTCATACGTATTTTTTTTTGCACATTTTTTTTCTTTTTTTCTTTTTTTTTTTTTTCTTTTTTTAAATCCCATTGTTTTTTTTAGATGCTTCCCCTAATTAAACTAGAGCACTGAATATTACAAACTCGTCAATTACTTCTCATGTCCGTATGTTACCATGCATGTTGATAATACCTGTCAACTGAGCATATGAAGATCCATTTTAGTCAATTTTATGGAGAATTCACAAATTAAATAATTCAAAAGGAAATAAACAAAAATTAACTTGTTCCGAAATAGGTTGAGATACGTCTCAGGAGTAGAAATTCCTTACACAATTATCTCACACCAATTTTACCTGATTAATCAAATTACAAACACAAAAACACAAAATATTTTTTTTGATTTTTTTGTAAAAATTTTCAAATTTTGTTTTGTATTTTTCGAAAAAAATTTGGAATAAAAATAAAAACATCATACAAAATAAAAACAAAATACTAGTCAACTAATTCCCTCCCCCAAACCTAAATGAGACATTGTCTCCAATGTCTTAAACTGTAGAAGAAGAGTTTAGAAGATAGTACCTGGTTAGCTGAAATTCTACATCTAAATGAAAAGTTAAAGGTTAAGATCCAGATTAATCCAACGACTCTTACCACAATCGTTCTCGGATCAATTTATCTTTGAAATGATAGGGTCAATTTGTGGTTCAAAGGCTAAGATTTGGTCAATTAAATCTAGGACAGTTCTGGCAGTGAAGAGAAGTTCTTTTACATGTTTTGACACGAACCCATTTCTCCGGGCATCACCAAAAACACACAAAGAAAATCATAAAATCCATCAATTATGTACAGTCCAAGCGATTTCTGGTGTATGTTCAGGTTTTCCCAAGATAACACTGTACAGATTTCCTCCATTGTGCCCAAGCCACCTGGCAAAGCAATAAAAGCATCAGCACGGTTAACCATTTCTATCAGTCGTTCAGACATACCTGACATGATTAGTTCCTCTCCGTTTGATGGTCCAATAAGATTCGCCTTCGCCAAAGGTTTTGGGATGATTCCCAAGACTTGACTGCCTCCTTCATGTACAGCTTTTGAAACGATCCCCATTAGTCCAAGATTGCCACCGCCATATACTAAGTGCATATTCCTTGCAGCTAAGACTCGACCCAATTCATGTGCTGCTGCTACGTATTGTGGTTTAGCACCAACACTAGTACCGCAAAACACACAGATGTTTTCAACTCGTCTTCTTGATGTGGCTTCCATGTTTTACTCTGGATGTCTTCAAAAGTGCAATGATGAGTTGAATTTATAATACCTGAAAAGGGTGAGTAAAAATAATAGCACTAGTACCTGCCAAATGACAATTATTAGTTAAGCAGTAAAATAAATCGTGATAGTAAAAAAGATCTGGATCTTGTCAGAGAAAATAAAAAAACAAATCACAATTATTAGGAAAAGACAAAGAGATATAATATTTACAATAATTTACGGCTTGATTGACGTCTATGCGTCAGAGACAAGCTTCCCATCCAATTTTCTTATAAATTGGCAAACATGGTCTTTTTGATTCAGATTCCCGAGACTTAACTGTTGTCTTTCTTTTTGGAATTTTGCATATAACACGCGAATTTCGTGATACACATATCCACTGGGATGTGTCTCAAGAGTTTTAGATATGTCATCTAAAGACTCCTTACTCAAGCCATCCCTAATGAAATTAATCTTATCTTCACGGTTATCAAACAGCATTCCTAAAGAACGACAATGAGTATCACAAAACATACGAGCATATTTATAACAAACCCACATTCTTTTGGCTCTTCTCTTTTTAGCATATGTGTTTCTTCCTAAACCAGAGAGATGTGAAATAAAAGAGTCAGAAAACTCACCTGCCAATCGGACCCGTGCTTCAATAATCCAACGAATGTCAGTAGGAATACATTTGATCATCAGTAGTCTGATCCATTCCAAGCGAGCTTTGTAAACTTTCATCAGAGATTTTTGAGGGAGAGAAGGAAATTACTTGTGAAGATTTACGAGAGCTTCTTCCCTCCTGAAATGACTTGACCTGTGAAAACTAAACACACCAAATGAAATCACACCAAATCACAATATATACACAAATTTCATGGGTTGCCTCTCTGCTAGCGCTAAGTTTACCGTCGTCAGCTAGACGTGACGGCCCGAATGTTATGCTGGATCTGAAAGTGTGACACTTTCTTTTTGTCGCTCAATTGATTCTCCCCAATAGTGCTTGACACGCTGACTGTTAACCTTGAATGTTTCGTTGGTGTTGGGATCCAGTAACTCAACAGCTCCATATGATAAAACCTGAGTGATCACAATTGGACCTGACCACCTTGATTTCAACTTTCCAAGGAAAAGTTTCAAACTCGAGTTGTACAACAACACCTGCTACATTGGTTCCAACTGTCTATGCACTATTTTTCGGTCATGCCATTTCTTAGTCTTTTCCTTGTATAATCTGGCATTCTCATATGCATGTAGGTGAAATTCCTCCAATTCATTGAGTTGGTGAAGTCTTTTCTCTCATGCAGCTTGTGGATCAAGATTCAACTTCTTCAGTGCCCAGTATGCCTTGTGTTCAAGCTCAACTAGCAGATGGCACGCTTTCCCAAACACCATTCGATATGGGGACATACCAATGGGTGTCTTGTAAGCTGTCCAGTAGGCCCATAATGCATCATCCAATTTTGTAGACCAGTCTCTCCTTGTTGATCCAACAGTTCTTTATAAGATTCTTTTGATTTCCGTATTTGAAACCTCAACCTGCCCACTTGACTTTGGATGGTAGGCAGTAGCAACCTTATTAGTAACTCCGTATTTGGATAGGAGTGCATCGAAGTATCTGTTGCCGAAATGTGAGCCACCATCACTGATAATTGCACGAGGTGTTCCAAAGCGAGTGAAAATATTCTTTTTAAGGAACTTGATCACCACTTTGAATCGTTGGATGGCAGTGCAATTGCTTCAACCCATTCGGAGATGTAGTCTACTGCAACCAGGATGTACATGTTTCCAAATTATGGAACAAATGGTCCCATAAAATCAATACCCCACACATCGAATATCTCCACTTCCAGAATGTTTTGCAAAGGTTCTTCATTTCTCCTTGAAATATTCCCCGTTCTTTGGCACCTGTCACATTTGAAGAGTAAAAAGATAAGCATCTTTAAAAAGAGTAGGCCAGAACAAACCTGATTGAAGGACTTTGGCTGCAGTTTTATTCCCGCTAAAGTGTCTGCCATATGGTGATGAATGACAATATTAAAGAACACTGTTGACCTATTCCTCTGGAACACAACGCCTCAGTAATTGATCAGCACAGCGTTTGAACAGATATGGCTCATCCCAAACATAGTGCTTGATTTCTTTGATGAACTTCTTCCGTTGTTGAGTTGTCCATTCCAACGGCCATTTTCCTGACACTATATAGTTGACATAGTCAGCATACCAAGGGATTTCCTGCTGTTTCATGGCAAACAGCTGTTCATCTGGAAAATTTTCTTTGATTGTCAATTCTTTGCCAGCTGTTTCTCTCATTCTCGAGCCTCGATAAATGATTTGCCACTTGATTTTATGTCTTTTTCCTGTCTCGAATCTCCACATCGAATTCTTGCAGAAGAAGTATCCAACGGATCAATCTGGGTTTGGCATCTTTCTTCGCGATCAGATATTTGATTGCTGAATGATCTGTATAGACCACCACTTTGGGACCCAGCAGATAAGAGCAGAATTTGTCAAAAGCAAACACAACTGCAAGCAACTCCTTTTCAGTGGTTGTGTAGTTGAGTTGAGCTTCATTCAGAGTTCTGCTGGAGTAATAAATGGTGTGGAAAACTTTTGCTTTGCGTTGTCCCAAAATTGCACCTACAGCAAAATCAATAACATCGCACATTACCTCAAATGGAAGGGTCCAATCTGGTGCTACAATGATAGAAGAAGAAACCAGCTTATCTTTTAGAATCTCAAAAGATTTATGGCATTCTTTAGTGAAGTTGAAAGGCACATCCTTCTCCAGAAGATTGCACAGAGGTTTAGCAATCTTGGAAAAGTCTTTGATAAATCTCTTGTAAAAGTCTGCATGTCCAAGAAAACTCGAATCCCTTTGACTGATGTTGGTGGAGGTAGTTTTTCAATTGTCTCGATCTTTGCTTTGTCTACCTCGATCACCTTTTGTGAGATCTGATGTCCAAGAATAATGTCTTCCTGCACAATGAAATGGCATTTCTCCCAGTTGAGTACCAGGTTGGTATCTTCGCATCTTTGTAACACTTGTTCTAGATTTTGCAAGCAGTGGTCGAAAGAGTCTCCGAACACAGAGAAATCATCCATGAAAACCTCCATACTCTGTTCCAGCATATCTGAGAAGATGACCATCATGAAATATTGAAATGTGGCAGGGGCATTACATAGTCCAAATGGCATCATGCGGAAAGCAAAAGTACCATACGGGCATGTAAATGTGGTTTTCTCTTGATCTTCTGGGGCGATGGCAATCTGATTGTATCCTGAATATCCATCCAGAAAGTAATAGAACCCATGTCCCGCCAGTCTGTCTAGCATCTGATCAATGAATGGCAGCGGAAAATGGTCTTTCCTCATTGCTTTGTTCAGCTTCCGGTAGTCCATGCATACTCTCCATCCAGTAACTGTTCTTGTTGGAATCAGCTCGTTCTTTTCATTAGTGACTACAGTAATTCCTCATTTCATCGGTACACACTGCATAGGACTCACCCAACTGTTGTCTGAGATGGGGTAAATGATGCCAACATCCAACCATTTGATAATTTCTTTCTTCACGACTTCTTCATGATTGGATTAAGTCTCCGTTGATGCTCCATTGTGGGTTTGTACTCATCGTTCATCAGAATCTTATGCATACAAAATGATGGACTAATGCCTTGAATGTCTGCTATAGTCCAGCCAATGGGTCTCTTGTGTTCTCGTAACACTCTCATCAACTTTTCTTCCTGCTCCAATGTTAGCGAAGAAGAAATAATCACAAGTAATTCAGAAGAGTTTCCAAGAAATGCATACCTGAGATGGCTCGAAAGTAACTTCAGCTCCAGCTGTGGTGGTTCTTCAATTGAGGGCTTGATTCGATCTTTCTTTTGGGAGTTTCAGACTTTCAACTGGTGGTGTTGATTTGAAACGAAATGGCTTGTCAAGATAGTTGATACATTCTAAAATTTCATCATCTGGCTCGCTGTCAGTCATGTTGGTGATGCAAGCTTCAAGTTTGTCCGTGGAAATTGTATCAGTATCTTGGATGATACTATCAACAACATCAATTCTGAAACATTCTTCTTCATTTTCATCACTCGGAAATTTCATGGCTTTGAAAACATTGAAGGTAACTTCTTACTCCTGAACTTTCATGGTTAATTCTCATTTTTGTACATCAATAACAGTTCGATCTGTAGCCAAGAATGGTCTCCTAAGAATGATAGGTACATCTTTGTCTTCTTCCATGTCAAGGATGATGAAATCTGCTGGGAGAATGAGTTTGTCAACTTTGACAAGCACATCTTCAACGACTCCTCTCGGAAATGTGAGTGTTCGATCAGCAAGTTATAGAGAGACCGAGGTGGGCATTGGTTCTCCAATTTGGAGTTTCCTATAAATAGAAAAAGGCATTAAATTAACACTTGCACCTAAGTCACATAAAGCCTTACCGATATAATGTTCTCTGATGGTGCATGGGACAGTAAAACTGCCAGGATCTTTCAACTTCGGGGGAAGCTTTCTCTAAATGATGGCGCTACATTCTTCCGATAATGCTACTGTCTCATAATCTCCCAATCTCTGTTTTCGTGAAAGAATGTCTTTCATGAATTTGACATAGCTGGGCATTTGTTCCAAAGCTTCTGCAAATGGAATGTTGATGTGAAGCTTTTTGAACACCTCCAAGAAACGAGCAAACTGCTTGTCCAATTTGTTTTTCTGAAGACACTGAGGAAAAGGTGGAGGTGGAGTGATTTGATCTTTTTCTTTTTCCTTTGCTTCTTTTTCCTCTGCTTCTTTTTCCTCTGCTTCATTTTCCTCCATCTGTGGAACTACATCTTTTGGAACTTCTTCAATGGTTGCCTTGATTCCAACATCTTTGTTGATTTCAGTACCGCTTTTCAAGGTTATGGCTTGACATTGCTCCTTCCCTCGGTTCTTGGATTTGGCTCTGTGTTGCTGGGAAGATTTCCTAGCGGTCTGTAACTCTGAGCATTGGCTAGTTGTCAAATCTGATTTTTCATGTGCTTTGATGGAAGCTTATTGGCTCTGAAAGATAACATCATATTTATTTAACTGAGCCATCACTTCTGCTATTCCTGGTTCACTTGCATGCTCCTGGCATTTGTTCTGTTGTTGTTGGAATCCGAGTGGTGGATAGTTCTTTGATCCTGAATTGTTGCTCCATGAGAAATTGGGATGATTCCTCCACCCTGGGTTGTAGGTGTTGGAATATGGATTGTTCCCCTGTCTGTTGAAATTGTTGACATAGTTCACCATCTCTTCAAGTTGGTTTGGCTCTGGTCCTCCTCCATATAGTGAACTTGTGGATCCAATATTACTTTGCATGCCGAGAGTCTCCATGAATTTGCATATCTGATCCAGCTTGGCGTTGACTGCTGTATTGGCTCCAACTTCATAAATTCCAGCAATTCTTTGGATCATGCTCATTTCTGTTGGCCACAATGAATTGTTGTTGGCGATTTCTTCGATTAGGTCCCAGGCTTGATCTTCTCCTTTTGCCATCAAAGCTCCTCCAGTAGCAGTATCAATTGTGGTTCTCATCAATCCAGAAAGTCCATTATAGAAAGTTTGGACTTGAAGCCATTTTGGAATCTCATGGTGAGGACATTTCCGGAGCAAATCTTTGTACCTTTCTCAAGCTTTGTAAAGGGATTCTGAATCTTGTTGCACAAAGGATGTGATATCATTCCTCAGTTTTGCTGTTCTAGCTGGTGGAAAGTACTTTGCAAGGAATTTGGTGGCTAGAGTGTTCCAAGTTGTGATGGAACCTGCTGGCAGTGAATGTAGCCAAGCTTTAGCTCTGTCCTTCAAGGAATATGGGAAAACTCTCTGTCTCATTGCTTCTTCTGATGCTCGGTTGTAATTGAAAGTGCCGCAAACTTCCAGGAAGTTGCTGATGTGGGCATTAGGATCTTCAATTGCATTTCCTCCAAACTGAACTGACTGTTGTATCATCTGAATGCAAGTTTTGATGTCACCTGCATTTGCTGGTAAGGGAGGAAGTACAATACAGGAAATGAGGCCATCAACCACAGGAATGGTTCTGTCTCGAATGGGAACCTCCAAAGGTTCAGGTCCCATGTTAATGATTGCTTCTTGGCCTTCTCGCATTTCCCTTCTCAACTGTCTGATGGTTATTTCAATCTCTGGGTCAAGCGGTCGGAGTTCAAAGCTTCTGGTTCGTCTCATGTAGTGTCTGAGAACCTGAAACACAAGAAAACAGAAATAATAAGTGAAAAGAAAATAGATACAAGTAACGTATCTAACCTCAAAACTAATAGTGAAAATATAAATAAGTCCCCGGTAACGGCGCCAAAAACTTGATCGGCGTAATCACACGCGTATAACGCAAGTGCACATATCGTTCAAGTAGTATAAAAAGTATCGATCCCACGAGGACTTAATACCTAAGCTATTAATTTATGAAGCCAAATTATTACAAGTATCTAATGGATTGGTTGTTTGTTTGGATGGTGATTTTAAACTTAAAACAAGTAGATAAAATTGCACGAAAATAGGTTTAGGAAAATTCAATATTAAGAAACTATCTAGGTGTGAGTGTCCTAGACATGTCATGGGATCTCTAAGCGTGATTATTGTGTGAATAAATCAATAAGTTTGCGGAATAAACTTACATTGATCGGCTTTGACTTTCAAAATTTTCATGGATATTGAAGCTTCCAAGCTCATGGGTGAGTATCTCTATCACCTTCATTTGACTCCCTTATGTACTAGCAAGAACAAAAAAGGCCGAATTTTGACCTCCAATAGAAGCAACAATTCCCCTGGAGAGAGGAAGCAATCGGCCCTTGAGAGTTAAGGCCATTCGGCCAAATTAAAAGAAGAAATCAATTGCTTTTGTTTCTTTCGACCAAGCTTAAAAGAGAAGTCAGTGGCTTTTTCAAAAAAAGAAGAAGAAGCCAATTGCTTCTTTTCAAAAAGGAACCAATTGCTTCTCGCCACCATCAACTAAAAAGAAAAGTCAGTGGCCTATTTTCATTCTTCAAAGAGAAGGAAAAAAATGCATTTATTCAGAGAGAAGCAAATTGTTTTTTAACTTTTGGCCTTTTGCAGTGGCCGTTTACTTTTTTTATTCAAAAAAAGAAAAAGAAAAAGCAAAAGTTGCTTTAACTTTTCGGCCAATGCTTTTATTGTTCAGCCAAGGAGGAGAGAGAAATTAATAAATTCCAAAAAATTCATCAATTAATTGTGTTATGTATTTGGACTAGGTGTATCAAATCCATTTAACATTATTGCCAACCACTTATATCAATTGTTGACAATTGATGTAAGTCATGGGTACCACCCATTTAATTCAAAATTTGGTTAGCTTACACAACACAATTTGAGCCCGATTCGTTTAATCCCACTAAACGAATTTTCTGTCACGACGTAATTAAATCTTATTTAATTAAATAATTAAGCCTTGCAAAATTATTATTAAAGTCGCTTACGAATTAATTCCAAATTAATTCGTTCGCTAGAATTAAAATCCAATTTAATTCCGCGTTGAAATCCAATTTCATTTAATATATCTAATATATTATTTTAGCCTAATTAAATAAATTAAATAGTAAAATCTAATTTAACTATTAATTTTATTTTACCGATTAATTCCAAATTAATCGCGTTCTCTCCTCTCGACGAATTTAATCCCAGATAAATTCTCGACGCAATTAATCCCAGATTAATTCTTTCTCTGATAATTAATCTCTGATTAATTCTTATCGTAATTAATCCTAGATTAATTTTCTCTCTCATGATTAATCCCAGATTAATTTTGTTCGAGTCAAATATCATCGGTGAATCTTTGGGATGCGACCCAAGAGATCCCTGGATATGTTGGCAGTAAATACAGTTATCGGACTATCCGAATACGTGCGTACCTGGTACCACGTTCTTACCGATTTACAAGACATGGTTGGCTTCTAACAAAGCACCGTGCCTACCAAATTCTCCAGAAATATTCTTCAAAGGAATATATAATCTTTGTCAGGCGTAGTATACGTAATATTGCGCATTACGATCCAGTATCGAATGTCACATGCTAGGCTTGAGGCTGGAGTTTTGTCTGCCCCGTACGAAGCATATATCGGATCACTAGCAACTAGTCTCTTTATGATCGGAAAGTCATAACCTAGTCATACTTCCCCGATGGCTATAGCACTTAGATTACTAGTTTTGTATCCATGCGTGATCATCATCTCCATATGACTGGAGTGATACTTCCATCTTGACATCACACCCAATACACTACGATTCTCAGTAGACCCAGAAGAGGCGTACACAGAACTTGTTAAAGTCCCGGACGACCAAAACCAAAGTAAATTGATTATCGCAAATATTAGCGATGCAAGTCTCAAGTTAAGACCAAATACACCTATCCTGATTCAGATTCCCAAAGACACATAGTTATACTACAAATGGGATTCCGAGGGTTCTATCCAGAGCGAAGCTGTTTCCATACCATCGGTAAACAGAACCTCATATTACACTTGCATGAGTATCCAATACCCAAATATATGAGAACTATGCCGTTACGCTTCCATAACACGCACAAGTGTAATACTAGCCTATTCCGCATTATCGATGTCCAGTCTCGATAATACTACGACTATGGATATTTAATGATTAAACCTTTGTGGATTAATATTGTCTCATATCTTATTAATCTGGAACTAATCATAAGGACTTTTATCATTTATATATCCAGGTAATCCACTTACAAATGATAAAATAGCAATTTCCTTTGTCACATAGTTAATTTGTACAACAACACCATGTTCTGTATAAATATTGATGCTATGGGTCATATATGTCCAACAATCTCCCACTTGGCCTATAGCCAATCACTCAAGTGTCCAACACCTGAACTATGCACGGGTCGCTCAAACTTCTACTGAGAAATAACTTTCGTCAGCGGATTTGCAAGATTATCATCTGATGCAATTTATTTGATCATCACATCGCCACGATGTATGATCAACGAGTCAGATGAAATTAGTCGAAGTACATACTTGGATCATTGATGAGACCACGGTTCTTTAGCCTATGCTGTAGTCTAGCTCAGCTGCTAACAGAACTACTCATAATCCAATTAGGAATTTTATAGATCCAAAAATGCTTATTTTGCTGCCTCAGCTGTAGCAATGTTCTGCTCTTGTTGTTTATTCGGCAACAGTATCTTGCTTGAAAGATTTTCAGCTCACTGTTCCGTTGTTCAAACTATACATACCCTTATTGTGATTTACAATCATTTTCATCGGTTTGGAAACTTGCAGCGGTGAACCCAGTCACCTCAAGTTCTCCATCTCCATAACTTAAGAAAGAATCCTTAGTTCGTCTAAGATACTTAAGGATGTTCTTAACATCAATCCAGTGACCATCACCTAGATTGGGCTTATAGCGTCTACATATGCTCAAAGCAAATGAGACATCAGGTCACATATATTTCAAAATGTAGGAACACTGAGAGAGTGTCAGCATCTTTCTAGATCTATCCCAGTAGATCTTTATTCCTAGAATAAAGCATGTTTCTGCCAGGTTTTCCATGGAGAATTTTAATGAAAGCCAAGCTTTCACCGATTATATTATGGGAATGTTATTGCTAAGAAGCAATACATCATCAACTTATGGGACATTCATTGTTAGTGCGCTCCCACTAACCTTCTTATATACACAAGAATCATCTTCGTTTTAAATTAAATCATATACCATTATGATTACATCAAAAAGCTGGTTCCAAGAATGCAATGCTTGCTTCAATCCATAAATGGATCAATTTAACTTGCGAACCTTGTTTGCATGTTTCAGTATGACAAAACCGTCAGGGTGTTGTAAACATCCTCCAATAGGTTTCCGTTAAGGAAAGTGATTTTGACGTCTTTGTGCCATATTTCATAAATGAAATATGCAGCATTAGCAAGCATTATCCAAATGGATTTAATCATGGCAACAGGTAAAAGGTTTCGTCGTAGTTGACACTATGTCGTTGAAGATACCCTTTTTATACAAGCCTAGCTGTGTACATTTGTATGTTGCCATCCATGTATGTCTTCCTTGAAGACTTATATAGTACCAATAGGCACAATGTCTTCTGGTACATCAACCAGTATCCAAACTTGGTTGATATACATGGAATCCATTTCGGACTTCATGGCACTTTGCCATAAAAGGAGTCGATACCTTGTATCACTTCCTCATACGTAGTCGGTCAATTGTCCTCAATAAGATTAACATCTACATGAGGTGAGATCATAAACCCATACCTCCCAGATTATTTTCTGACTCCTTCCGACCTACGCGGTTCTTGTGTATTCGAAGATTATTGGTACAGTTTCATCCAGGATGAACTGTTGGTGTTCCGTGAGGACTCGGTGCCTGGAATAGTATTACTCCAATTTTCATCGAGTTTTACTTTCCTCTCACTTACCACTGCATACATGAATTCCTCTTAGGAAAACCGCATGGAGAGCAACAATTACATTGTTCTCTTATGAGTTATATAAGTACTATACTCTGGTTTCCCTATGACAACCTACAAATAGGCACTTATCATATTTGGGTTCTAGTTTGGTATCATCCAAACATATGCCCAGCATTCCCAAATCTTCAGGAATGAGAAACCTGGTTTCTTTCCTGTTCATATCTAATATGAAGTCTGTCTAACAGATTTTCATGAAACCTTATTCAAAATAAGTATTGCACTGTTTAGTGTATATCCTCAGAAGGAAATTGGTAGCTCAGAGCGACTCATCATCAACATTACCATGTCCAACAAAGTTTGGTTTCTCTATTCGGACACACCGTCAAATTGAGGTGTCCCGTGAGGAGTCCACTGTGAAATAATACCATACTCTTTCAAGTAATCTTGAAACTCATATGTTTAAGTATTTTACACTATAGTCCGACCGTAATATTTTTAATACTTTTACCGGTCTGTTTTCTTACTTCGTATTGAAACTCTTTGAATTACTCAAAAGTTTCTGACTTGTGTTTCATAAGATACACATAACCGCAACACGATGCCACATCCGTAAAGGTTACGAAATATTCATATCCACCTCTAGCCTAGCTAGACATGGGCCCACTTA
The DNA here is from genome assembly GCA_019454045.1 of Zanthoxylum bungeanum. Lineage (NCBI taxonomy): Eukaryota > Viridiplantae > Streptophyta > Magnoliopsida > Sapindales > Rutaceae > Zanthoxylum > Zanthoxylum bungeanum. The sequence continues at coordinate 41,505 of SKCR01037876.1, read as the reverse complement.
CGTCACTATGAACGAGGGCTAACAGATCGGTGGCACTTGCACTTTTACCAAGTAAAAGGTTTTTTAGGCACTTTGCCTAATAAACTAGATTCGTAGACATCATTTGAATTAGAATCAAATCCGTCCAAGTATCCACTCTTCGAAAGTGTGGATATACGAGTCTTGTTAATGTGTCACAGACAACAATGCCACTTATAAGTCTCATTTGATTTACTCAGTTTGAGCCTTTTGTTTGTCATGTTATATGTTTGAGATTCATTTATATTCAAAATATAAATGATGTTATTCACATTTATTGTGTATATCTCAATATCATCTTTATAAACAAAAACACCCGGTGTTTCGAAATAAAGGTATCCCGCAACGGGTTAAACTAGATACAAAGATAATGTTTCTAGTCAAACTAGATACATTATAACAGTCTCCTAATTTAAGTACATGCCCAAAGGGCAGTTCCAAAACTTAGGTTTCTACGGCTAAAATGGTGACTCGCGTCCCATTTCCAACTCGCAGGATGATCTCATCTGAAGCCAGTCTCCTGCTTATCAGCAGATCCCGCACATCAGTATATATATTTATGTACCACATCTAGTATCAAAAATCTAATTTTAAAACCAGTAGTGAACATGTTTATAACAAACATACTTGAAGTCGGAGCCTTGTCCCGCCTTCAATTCCTTCATGTCTGCCTTGTCCATACGGCAGTCACACTTCTAGTGACCCCGTTTGCCACAGTTATGGTTTTGCATAATGGATTGAGCACTAAAGTTATCATCACAATGAGTCTTCCTAAGCTCATGTTCTACTATTCGCTCAACTCCGGGCTCAGGACCGAAAGGTTTTTCTATCAAATAGAATAACTTCTCAGCTCCCAGAACTATCGTGAGGTTCTATTCCCAATCTGAAAATTAGAGCCGTTAAAATACATTTTCACCCAGGATTATGTTCTAAACACTAATCTTTCAGCCATCTTGATTGCAATAGTCCAACTATGTAATCAACGATTTTGGGTACAATCGAATATAATGATTACTATAGTATAACTATATAATCAACTACAATTGATCGGTTACATTCAAATGTATTGATTACCATAATCCAATTATATAACCAACTACAAATGAAGCAGTTTGAATACAGTCTAACAGTTCAATTAAAACAACAATTGAATATTAGTTCAACTAATATATTTAAATAATTAATGATAAAAAATGAAATGAGCGCGTATTGGTAAGTATTTAAACGAAATTGCAAATTTAATACTTGTCTCCCACTATTTTTCGGCAAGCCTCTAACCCTCTGTGGAGTACTCGGGAAACCTAGTTTCCTAGTGGGCTAGGATCCCGTTAAATAATACACAACCTTGACTTTGGCCAACAAGTTGTATGAAACTTAACTAGGAAGATCTCTAAGATCAATTGGATCTCATCCAATTCCTAGATCCAGTAGGTGGACCTCCAAGTCCGAAACATATATCCAATATATGCCAATATATCCAATATATCTCCTAACCTTTTTCCTCTGAATCAACTAAGCCTTGGCTTTGGCTCAACAAGCTTAATGAAACCAGTTAAGCATGACCCATTGACAGTGGGAAAGCTTCGTAATCGAGGTCGATGAACAAGAAGTGACCTTGACTTTGGCCAACAAATCACAACGTACGATATGGAACAGAGCTTTCGTGATTCAAACACATCCGCGATGGACAAAGGTCTTGACTTTGGCCAACAAACTAATGCCAATCTTGGATCTTGAGAGAGAATCACTCAATGGAAGGAAAAACGCTTAATATAAAATGAGGGTTTTTGTCTCGATTTGGCAACCAATTTATTATCTTTAATTAGGTCTCATCATACACCCTTAAGCATGCATTCTAAAAGCATAATAAGGCACGAAATAAATTAATAATGATATGCGGATGGATTGTTGGTTTCTAATTAGGTCCCAAGATCATGAAATCAAGCAATGAAACAAGTGAATACACATCAAATGAGGTGCGGAATATACTCACATTGACCGGATCTTGCGACGCGAAGAAGACAACTCCTCCAAGAAGCTCGGCAGTGGCTCTTCTAGCTCGTGGACTGCTCGGTTTGGGCTGTGAAACTCCTCCAAGAATTCGGCCATTCATGACTCCATTGAAGCTCCAAGCTTCAAGTTTCAAAAGATGATTCCAACCTCACAAATTCGCTGCCCTATCACCTTTGTATAACCCATTTGTGTGTGCTAGCACTTGGTGATTTTTACCACAAAAACAACTCCATTTCTTCTCCATTATTCTCGGCAAAACTGCAGAAAACAGAAGCAAGAATTCAGCTCCAAGCCGTGAGAGAAGAGAAGGAAAGAGAGGAGGGAAAATGGTTTCCTAGAAACCGTGAGTGGAGAGAGAGAGAGTAAATGAAAAAGTGTATTTGATTTATTTATTTCCAAAATTAATAAACCATTTACCTTTTTCAATTTCAAAAAGTCAAAAGCGAAAACAATAAATGCTTTTCAATCAACTCACATCAATCAATCAATCAATTGTCATATCACTCAAAGTGACATGTGATTTGACGTTTGATGTGACTAATGATTTGACGCTTGATTTGACTTGCGTGCCGCACTCGAATTCGAAATGCGAATGCAGTCACAAATAATCCCGGGCTCGGGTTCGCTAATTCCAAATTAACGAATTTTCTGTTGCAACACAATTAAATGATTACGCCTAGCGAAATCACTATTCACGTCGCTAATGAATTAATTCTAAATTAATTTGTTCGTCCGAATTAAAATCTAATTTTAATTTCGCGTCGAAATCCAATTTCGTATAATATATCAAATATATTATTTTATCGATTAATTCCAAATTAATCGTTCTCTCTCTTTAATTAATATTTTATCCCAGATAAAATATCTCCGTATTTAATCCCAGATTAATTTTCTCTCTCATCTAATTAATCCCAGATTAATAAAGTGTGAGTCATACGTCATCGATGAATCTTCGGGAAGCGACCCATGAGATCCTCGGATATGTTGGCAGTAAATACGGTCGTCGGACTATCCGAACACGTAAGTACCTCGTACTACGTTTATTCTGATTTACAAGACAAGGTTGGCTTCTAGCAAAGCGCCATGCCTACCAAATTCTCCAGAAATATCCTTATAGGAATATGTGATCTATATCAAGCGTAGTATACCGTAGTATTGCGTATTTCTGTCCAGCATCGGATGTTCAAGTGCTAGGCCTGGGGCTGGAATTGTGTCTGCCCCGTACGAAGCACATATCGGATGTCTGGCAACTAGTCTATATACTCAGATATACATGCCCTAGTAATAATATCCTGATAGCTCGAGCATTTAAGAGAACAAGTTCCATATCCTACGTGACCATCATCTCCATATGACTGGAGTGATACTTCCGTCTTAACATCACACCCAACACACTACGATTCTCAATATACCCAGAATTGGCATACACAAAACCGGTTAAAGCCCTGGACGACCTCAACCAAAGTATATTGATTGTCGCAAGTATTAGCAGTGCAAGTCTCAGGTTTAGACCAAATACACCTACCCTGATTGCAGACTCCCATAGACACATAGTCATACTACCAATAGGATTCCGCAGGGGTCTATCCAGAGCGAAACGGTTTCCCGTACAATCGGTAAAACACAACCTCCTATCACACTTGCATGAGTATCCTATACCCAAATATATGAGAACTATGATGTTGTGCCCTCACAACGTGCACAAGTGTAATACTAGTCTTTTACGCATTTATCGATGTCCAATCTCGATAATACTCTGATTAGGGATATTTAATGATTTATCATTCATGGACTGATACTGTCTCATATCATTCTCTGTCCAGGAATAAATCACAAGGACCTCTCATCATTTATATATCTAGGTGATCTAATCACAAATGATAAGAGTGCAATCTCCTTTGTCACATAGTTAATTTGTACAACAACACCATGATCTGTACAAATAGTGAAGCTTTGGGTCATAATTGTCCAACATGGATATACAACAAATTGTTCCTAGAACAAATCTCTCAATTTCCTCTCTCCCGCTATCACTATTCTTACTTCTACCCAATTACATAATACTTCTAAAGAAACCTCATTTACATTGAGGGGAATTGGTGAGAAGAGAAATACAATGAGATAAGGAGATAATAGGCTGGACACGCAGGTCTAATTTAATAAATTCTAAATTTATTACAACAATTTCCAAAATTGCCCTCACACATCTAATATCCATCTGATATACATTATTCATATAATACATCCAAGTATTCCCACAAAGCATGTTATCAATCAATCTAATCCAATTAATTAATCTTTGAATTAATGACCATCCAATGTTCAAACAACGATTTGATTTGCGCGAGTCAAACTCGTTTAAGAATAAATACTCAAAGTAAGTATTCTTGAATTATATCGAACTACAATTTTAAATCTAGTTTAAATTGTATCCAATACTAATTCATATTTAATTTCAAATTAAATAATTACACTTATTTATGTGCATTAAAGACTTGGATTCCAAATCCAATATTAATGGGTCTCAAAGGCCCAATTAGTATCCCATACTATTTAATTAAAGTCCAATGGGCTTTTAATTAATTCTTTTGGCGTGGGCTTTGGCCATTATGGATCAAACCCAATATGCCAAGGCCCATTTAGGAATCACCCTAATGCCATAAAATCAATTTTGGCCCATTAGGCCTAATTAAATTTATTAAAGGCCCAATTATCATAATTTGGACTTTATGGAAATGGTTTAGGCCCAATTGGATCCAACCAATTATTGGTGGACAATTATGACCCATAGCGTCACTATTTGTACAGATCATGGTGTTGTTGTACAAATTAACTATGTGACAAATGAGATTGCACTCTTATCATTTGTGATTAGATCACCTAGATGTATAAATGATAGGAGGTCCCTATGATTTGTTCCTGGACGGAGAATGATATGAGACAGTATCAGTCCACGAAGGATATATCATTAAATATCCCTAGTCAGAGTATTATCGAGATTGGACATCGATAAATACGTAAAAGACTAGTATTACACTTGTGCGCGTTGTAAGGGCACAACAACATAGTTCTCATATATTTGGGTATAGGATACTCATGCAAGTGTAATAGGAGGTTGTATTTTACCGATGGTTCGGGAAACATCTTCGCTCTGGATAGACCCCTCGGAATTCCATTGGTAGTATGACTATGTGTCTATGGAAGCCCGAAATCAGGGTAGGTGTATTTGGTCTTAACCTGAGACTAATACTTGCGACAATTAATATACTTTGGTTGCGGTCGTCCAGGGCTTTAACAGGTTCTGTGTATGCCAATGCTGGGTATATTGAGAATCGTAGTGTGTTGGGTGTGATGTCAAGACGGAAGTGTCACTCCAGTCATATGGAGATGATGGTCACGTAGGATACGGTACTAGTACTCTTAAGTACTGTAGTCATCGGGATAATATGACTAGGTCATAGTTATCCGATTATAGAGACTAGTTACCAGACATCCGACATGTGCTTCGTACGGGGCAGACACAATTCCAGCCCCAGGCCTGGCACGTGATCATTCGATACTGGACAGAAATACGCAATACTATGTATACTACGCCTGATATAGATCCTTTATTCCTATAAGGATATTTTCGGAGAATTGGGTAGGCATGGCGCTTTGCTAGAGGCCAACCTTGTCTTGTAAATCGGTAAAACGTAGTACTTGGTACTTACGTGTTCGGATAGTCCGACTACCAAATTTACTACCAACATATCCGGGGATCTCATGGGTCGCTTCCCGAAGATTCACCGATGACGTATGACTCGCACTCTAAATTAATCTGGGATTAATTGAGGAGATATTTTATCTGGGATAAAATATCCATTAAAGAGAGATAACGATTAATTTGGAATTAATCGATAAATTAATATATTAGATATATTAAACGAAATTGGATTTCGACGCGGAATTAAAATTAGATTTTGATTCGGGCGAACGAATTAATTTAGAATTAATTAGTTAGCGACGTGAATAGTAATTATGCTTGGCATGATTATTTAATTAAATTAGATTTAATTGCGTCGCAATGAAAAATTCGTTAATTTGGAATTAGCGAACCCGAGCCCGGGATTATTTGTGAGCGCATTCGTATTTCGAATTTGAGTGCGGCACGCAAGTCAAATCCAGCGTCAAATCGCTAGTCGCATCAAACGTCAAATCAAATGTCACTTTGAGTGATGTGACAAGTTGTCACTTGATTGAGTGATGTGACTTGATGTGCGTTGTTTGAAAAGCTTTTGAAAGCTTGAAAGACATTTATCAATTTTTAATTGATATTTGACTTTTGGAAATTGAGTTTTGAATTTAATTTTTGTGTATTAGATACACTTTTCTTTTAACAACTCACACAACACATTTTTTATCATCTCTCTCTCTCCATATTATCCTCTCTCTCTCGGCAGTTCACTGCCTTTTCTTCTTCTGGTTTTGCTCACAAAACCGAGCATTGAAGGGAAGCAAGAGTGGGATTTTATGGCAAAATCACAAGTGCTAGCACACTTACTGTTGGACAATTATGACCCATAGCGTCACTATTTGTACAGATCAGGGTGTTGTTGTACAAATTAACTATGTGACAAAGGAGATTGCACTCTTATCATTTGTGATTAGATCACCTAGATGTATAAATGATGAGAGGTCCCTATGATTAGTGCCTGGATTAAGAATGATATGAGACAGTATCAATCCATGAAGGCAGAATCATTAAATATCCCTAGTCAGAGTATTATCGAGATTGGACATCGATAAATACGTAAAAGACTAGTATTACACGTGTGCGCGTTGTGAGGGCACAACGGCATAGTTCTCATATATTTGGGTATAGGATACTCATGCAAGTGTGATAGGAGGTTGTGTTTTACCGATGGTACGGGAAACAGCTTCGCTCTGGATAGACCCCCTCGGAATTCCATTGGTAGTATGACTATGTGTCTATGGAAGTCCGACATCAGGGTAGGTGTATATGGTCTTAACCTGGGACTTGCACCGCTAATGCATACGACAATCTATATACTTTGGTTGAGGTCGTCCAGGGCTTTAACAGGTTCTGTGTACGCCAATTCTGGGTATATCGAGAATCGTAGTGTGTTGAATGTGATGTCAAGTCGGAAGTGTCACTCCAGTCATATGGAGATGATGGTCACGTAGGATACGGGATTGGTTCTCTTAAATGCTGCAGCTATCGGGATAAAATGACAAGGTCATGTTTATCCGATTATAGAGACTAGTCGCCAGAGATCCGATATGTGCTTCGTACGGGGCAGACACATTTCCAGCCCCAGGCCTAGCACGTGATCATCCGATACTGGACAGAAATAAGCAATACTACGGTATACTACGATTGATATAGATCTTTATTCCTGTAAGGATGTTTCCGGAGAATTGGGGAGGCATGGCATTTTTCTAGAGGCTAACATTGTCTTGTAATTCGGTTTAAACGTAGTACGAGGTACTTACGTGTTCGGATAGTCCGCGACCGAATTTACTGCCAAAATATCTGGGGATCTCATGGGTCGCTTCCCAAAGATTCACCGATGATGTATAACTCGCACTCTAATTAATCTGGGATTAATTAGAAGAGAGAGAATTAATCTGGGATTAATTACGGAGATATTTTATCTGGGATAAATTATCATTAAAGAGATAACGATTAATTTGGATTTAATCGAGAAATTAATATATTTGATATATAAACGAAATTGATTTCGACGCGGAATTAAAATTAGATTTAATTCGGGCGAGCGAATTAATTTATAATTAATTTGTTAGCGACGTGAATAGTGACTTCGCTAGGCTTAATCATTTAATTACGACGCAACAGAAAATTCGTTAATTTGGAATTAGCGAACCCGAGCCCGAGATTATTTGCGCGAGCACATACGCTTGTCACTTTTGAGTGATGTGACTTAACAAGCTTTGTTTGATGTGATTGAGTGATTGAATGATGTGAGTGGTTAGGCTTTAATGGTTTGACTTTAAAAGCCAAATTCACATGAAATGCATGTGAAATTCAAATGAGTGTATTTATACACAAATTTGGTAACACCATCAACATTCTCTCTTCCTCCTCTCTACTCTCTCATGTTCACGCCCAAAAGGGCCCAAAAACTTTCTGGGTTCTGTCAAGAACCGTGAGTTAGGGGAGCAAGAGTGATGGTTTTGCGGCAAAATCATCAAGTGCTAGCACACTTACGAGACATGTGAAGTGATAGGGAAGTCCACCCATGAGCCGGGAATCGTTTGACGAAGCTTGAAGCTCAACAAATTGGAGGCAAAAATCGAAACCAGTGAGCTCAAATCTGCACTGCAGTTCATGCCTAAACCAGTGAGCATTTTTGAAGTTTTGTTGCTTCCGCGTCGTCAACCGATCGATGGAAGTATTCCGCAAACTTCTCGATTGTTATTCGCACATTATTTCATGCTTATAATCGATCCTGGACCTTAATAGAAACCAACAATGGCATCTAGAGCAAGGTTTGAGCATGAAAAAGTTTAGGGCTTAAAATTTGGGCAAATTGATTTGAGCATGATTTTGTGAAATTGGATTGATGCATATGCTTAAATGTGTTTGAATTGAATATTGATTGGATCAATTTCATGAAAATTGATTTGGAATAATTTTCCCCAAATTTGGTGAGCATGGCCGAATAGAATAGCCCTAAAATGTCTTGGTGATTTTGATTTTTTTATTTTTAATTCATTGGATGAGTTTAGAATCAATTAGGATGATGATTTAATGTCGATTGTGAGTTTAATTGGATTGAACCGAATCGGACAAATTTCCCCCTCCTTGGCTGAGACATGTTGTGCATGAATTGGGTTTGATTTTAATCAAAATGTGTTTGACATATGATGATGAAAATGAGCATGATTAATTGTGTATATTGATGTTTTAGAAATGTTAATTGGGAAAATTGGATTTTTGGAATTTAATTATTTGGGCCTTAAAATTGGATTTGGGGTTTAGTGTTGTAATTGGGCTTGTTGGGCTTTGTTGTACAAAGTTGGGTTAAGGCAAATTGGATTGGATCCAATTAGGCCCAAAACCGCCACCATAAAGCCCAAATGTGACTTAATGAACCTTTAAAGTTTAATTGGGCCTAATGGGCCAAGAATGATTTCTAGGCTTATGGGGTAACTCCCGGATTAGATTTTGGTTATTCGGTTTGATCCGAGTTGACCAAAAGTCCACGCCTTAAGAAATTAATTAAAAGCCCATTAGACTTTAATTAAACTAACGTTGGACGTTAATCGGGCTTTTGAGACCTAACGATTAAATTTGAAATTTAAGTCGTAAAAGTTCATTATTAAAGTGTAGTATTTAATTTGGAATTAAAAGCGAGTTAGTATTAAATACATATTAAATTGGATTTAATGATGTAGTTTTAATTTAATTCGAGAATTCGTACTTTGAGTACTTATTCGCAAAACGAGTTTGACTCGAGCAAAATCAAATCGTTGTTTGAACATTGGATGATCACTAATAATCAGATTAATTAATTTGATTAGATTGATTGATAACATGCTTGTGTGAATTCATGGTTGCTATGCATGAATAATGTATATCGGATGGATATTAGATGGGTGGGACAATTTTAGAAATTGTGTAATAATTTGATTTATTAATTGGACCTCTCGTGTCCAGCCTTATTACCTCTCATTCTTTGTATTCTCTTCTCTTCTCACCTATTCCCCTCAATGTAAATGAGGTTTCTCTTTAGAAGTGCAGTGTAACGGTAGAAGTAATACTTGTGCTAGCGGGAGAGAGAAAGTGAGAGATTTGATCTAGGATCAATGTAAAGTATCCATCCGCATATCATTATTATTTTTCATATGACTTTATTATGTGTTTAGAATGCATGTTTAAGGGTGTGATGATGATGAACCTTAACAAAGATAATAAATTGGTTACCAATTTGCACTCGAAAAACCCTCCCAAAATATTAAGCGTTTTTCCTTCCATTGAGTGATTCTCACTCAAGATCCGAGACTGGCATTGGCTTGTTGAAAGTCAAGGCCTTTGTCCGTCGAGGATGTGTTTGAATCATGAAGGCTTTGTTCCATATCAGTGTCTTGTCGTCAAAGTTGTGGTTTGTTGGCCAAAGTCAAGACCACTTCTTGTCCATCGACATTGATTACGAAGCTTTCCATGGTCAATGGGTCGCGCTTGACTGGGATCGCTAAGTTTGTTGTGCCAAAGCCAAGGCTTAGTTGATTCAGAGGAAAAGGTTAGGTAATACATTGGATGTATTGGCATATATAAGATATATGTTTCGGACTTGGATGTCCCCCTACCGGATCTAGGAATTGGATTGGATCCAATGATCTTAGAGATATACCTAGTTAATTATCATACAATTTGTTGGCCAAAGTCAAGATTGTGTGATATTTAACGGGATCCTAGCCCACTAGGAAACACGGTTTCCCGAGTACTCAACAGAGGGTTAGAGGCTCGCCGAAAATATTGGGAGGCAAGAATTGAATTTGCAATATTCGTTCAATTACTCGCCATAAGCGCTCAAACAATATCATTCGTCATATCGATTAAATGTTAGTTGGACTAATATTTAAATTGTTGTTTTAATAAATAGTTGGACTATATTCAAACAATTCATTTATAAGTGATTATATAATTGGATTATGATAATCAATATATATGATTTAATTAACGTATAGTTGATTAAAATAGTTGGACTATAATAATCATTATATTTAATAGTACCTTAATTATTGATTAAATAGTTGGACTATTAAAATCAAGATTAATTGAAAGATTGACGTTTAATTCATAATCCTAGGAAAATGTTTTAAATGGTTTAATTTTCAATATTGGGAATAATTTTCATGATGGTCCTGGAAAAACCTGATAAGTTATTTTATTTGATAAAATAACATATAATGCCTAAGCCAGGAGTTAAGCAAATAGTAGAGCATAATCTTGGAAGATCATGTAATGATAACTTAGTGCTTAATCCTTAAGCTTGTCGCAGTAGACTCCTTAATTTCTGAATCAGAATAAGGATTAGATCCTTAAAGTATGATAAAGAAATTGAAGGATCTTCATAATCTATCTTTAGACTTAGAAGTACTAAAATTGCAATAAATAACTATAGAAGAGTTAATGACTATTCTCAATGAGACAAGTCAAATTTTGCAATTAGGCAAGTAGCGCAAGGCGCACTTTACTTCGATATTCTAGAAACCCGAGGCTTGGCCAAAGGCTTCTGGAGTGTTGAAACTGGCAAAGCATAATCATTATAATCTTCTGGGAAGATAAAGGACATATCCCAAAATGTCTGCTAAATGTGGCAAACGGGATTGCGGAAACGTGACTGCCTTTTGGACAAAGCAGACATGAAGGAATTGAAGAACGAGCAAGGCTCTAACTTCAAAATGATTGTCATAATTATGTTCACTCTACTAGTATTAAAATTAGATTTAAATACTTAGTGTGGTACATAAATATATATTGATGTTCAGAATCTGTTTTGAATAGTGTACTGACTTCAATTGAGATTAATCTGCGAATTGAAAACGGGACAAAAGTCGCTGTTTTAACGTAGATACCTTAGTTTAGGAACTACCTTCGGGTGTGTACCTAAATTAGGAACTGTTATAATGTAACTAGTTTGACTAGATTCATTATCTCTATATCAGTGTTTAACCCCCTGCGGATTAACCTTTATATTCTAGAACACTAAAGTGTTTCATTATATAAAGATGATATTGAGATAAACACATTAAATGTGAATAACAGCATTTATATTTTGAATATAAATAAATCTCAAATATAATATGACAAATAAAACTTAAACTGATTTGATCAGGAAGAAATTAATTGTGGCATTGTTGTCTGGGACACAATAAACAAGAATCGTATATCCGCACTTTTGAAGAGCGGGTACTAGGACTGATTTGATCCAATCAAATAAAGTCTACGAATCTAGTTTATTGGGCAATGTGCCTAAAACATTATTTACTTGGTAAAAGTGCAAATGCCACTGATCTGTTAGCCCTAATTCATAGTGAAGCAAGTGGGCTCATGTCTAGCTAGGCTAGATGTGGATATGAATATTTCGTTACCTGTACGGATGTGGCATCGCGTTATGGTTATGTGTTTCTTTTGAAGAACACAAATCGGAAACTTTTACAGTTTCGACACGAAATAGACAAACAGATCGCTAAAGTATAGCCGTCACGGTAAGACCGTAATGGAAATACTTAAGCAATAACTTTCTAAAATACTTGAAAGAGTAAAGTATTCTTTCAAAGGAGGACTCCTCCCGGAACACGTCAAAGTGACGGTGTGTCCGAACTGAGTAACCGAATTATGTTAGACATAATTAAGGTTAATCATGAGTCGCTCTGAGCTATCATTCCTTCAACTGATAAGCATTAACAATGCATAACTTATTTTGAATAAGGTTCCATAATAATCTGTTTGACAGATTTCATATTAGATATGAACAGGAAAGAAACTGGGTTTCACATTCCTGATAATTTGGGTATGCTAGGCATATGTTTGGATGATACCAAACTAGAACCCAAATTGGATAAGTGCCGAATTGTAGGTTATCCTAAGGATACCATAAGTATGTACTTATACAACTCACAAGAGAACAATTAGATTGTTGTTCACCATGCGGTTTTCCTAAGAGGAATACCGATATGCAGTGGTAAGTGGGAGGATAGTAAAACTCGATGAAAATCAGAGTAATACTATTCCAGGCACCGATTCCAAATGGAACACAAATAGTTCATCAAGGAAGAAACTATTACCATTAATCTTCGTATACACAAACCGCTTATGTCGGAGAGAATCATAAAACAACCTGGGGTATTGGTTTCTCATCTCACCTCGTAAAGATGTATATCTTTTGAGGTATACCAACTGACTACGTATGAGGAAGTGATACAAGGTATCGACCCCTATCATGACAAAGTGCCAGGAGTCCGAAATGGATAATGCTTGCTAAAGCTGTGTATTTTCATTATGAAATAGACAGCTTTTGCGGGAAAAAATCGATTTCCTGAAAAGGAAACCTTTTGGAGGATGTTTAAAACATCCTGGCGGTTTTTTCGTACTATAACTAGCAAACAAGGTTTGCAGGTTATTCGATCCATGTTTGGATTGAAGCAAGCATTAGGTTCTTGGAATTATCATTTTGATGTAATCATAATGGTGTATGATTTAATTCAAAATGAAAATGATTCTTGTGTATATAAGAGGTCAGTGGGAGCGCACTGACAGTGGCTGTCCTAAATAAATAATGTAATAATACATCTTTCTTGGAAATGATACTCCCATAATAACAATATCGGTGAAAGCTTGGCTTTCATGAAACTCTCCGAGAAACTGTACATTGAAAAATGTACGCGACCTGGTGTCTCATACGCCTTGAGCATATAATTCACACACAGGCCAATCCAAGTGATAGTCACTAGATTGATATAAGAACATCTGTTAGTATCTTAGAGATCTAAGGATGTTGTCTTAAACTTTGGAGAATGAGAACTTAAAGTGACTAGGATTACTACCACAAGTTTCCCAACCGATAAAAACGGTACTATACAGTTGAATAATGGTAAAGTGAGCTGGAAATCTTCCAAGCAAGATACTGTTACCGAATAAACAACAAATTCAGATTATTGCTGCATCTGAGGCAGCAATAGAAGCCTTCTGGGGTCGATAAAATCTAATTAGATTAATAGTTTAGTTCTCTTTTAGCTGAGCTAGGCTTCAGCACATGCTAAAGAATTATGGTCTCATCAACGATCCAGATAAATACTTCGATATTCATCTGATTCGTTCGGATCATACATCGTGGCGATGTGATGATCGAATAAATCGCATCAGACGATAATCATGAAAATCCACTGATGAAAACCGTTTCTCAGCAATTTGAGCAAACCGTACATAGTTCGGGTGTCAGACACTCGAGTGACTGGCTATAGGCCAAGTGGGAGATTATTGGACAATTATGACCCATAGCGTCACTATTTGTACAGATCACGGTGTTGTTGTACAAATTAACGATGTGACAAAGGAGATTGCACTCTTATCATTTGTGATTAGATCACCTAGATGTATAAATGATGAGAGGTCCCTATAATTAGTGCCTGGATTGAGAATGATATGAGACAGTATCAATCCATGAAGCCAGAATCATTAAATATCCCTAGTCAGAGTATTATCGAGATTGGACATCGATAAATACGTAAAAGACTAGTATTACACTTGTGCGCGTTGTGAGGGTACAACGGCATAGTTCTCATATATTTGGGTATAGGATACTCATGCAAGTGTAATAGGAGTTTGTGTTTTACCGATGGTATGGGAAACAACTTCCCTCTGGATAGACCCCCTCGGAATTCCATTGGTAGTATGACTATGTGTCTATAGAAGTCCGACATCAGGGTAGGTGTATATGGTCTTAACCTGAGACTTGCACCGCTAATGCATACGACAATCTATATACTTTGGTTGAGTCTTCCAGGTCATTAACAGGTTCTGTGTACGCCAATTCTAGGTATATTGAGAATCGTAGTGTTGTTGGTGTGATGTCAAGACGGAAGTGTCACTCCAGTCATATGGAGATGATGGTCACGTAGGATACGGGACTGTTCTCTTAAATGTTGTAGCTATCGGGATAAAATGACAAGGTCATGTTTATCCGATTATAGAGACTAGTCGCCAGAGATCCGATATGTGCTTCGTACGGGGCAGACACATTTCCAGCCCCAGGCCTAGCACGTGATCATCCGATACTGGACAGAAATACACATACTACGGTATACTACGCTTGATATAGATCCTTATTCCTGTAAGGATGTTTCCAGAGAATTGGGGAGGCATGGCGTTTTTCTACAGGCTAACCTTGTCTTGTAATTCGGTATAAACGTAGTACGAGGTACTTACGTGTTCAGATAGTCCGACGACCGAATTTACTGCCAAAATATTCGGGGATCTCATGGGTCGCTTCCCAAAGATTCACCGATGACGTATAACTCGCACTCTAAATTAATCTGGGATTAATTAGAAGAGAGAAAATTAATCTGGGATTAATTGCGGAGATATTTAATATGGGATAAAATAGCATTAAAGAGAGAAACGATTAATTTGGATTTAATCGAGAATTAATATATTGATATATTAAACGAAATTGAATTTCGACGCGGAATTAAAATTAGATTTTAATTCGGGCGAGCGAATTAATTTATAATTAATTCGTTAGCGACGTGAATAGTGACTTCGCTAGGCGTATCATTTAAGGACGACGCAACGGAAAATTCGTTAATTTGGAATTAGCAAACCCGAGCCCGAGATTATTTGCGAGCACATTCGCATTTCGAATTCGAGTGTGGCATGTCAAATCGCTAGTCGCATCAAGCGTCAAATCACTTGTCACTTTGAGTGATGTGACTTGACAAGCTTTGATTGATGTGATTGAATGATTGAATGATGTGAGTGGTTAGGCTTTAATGGTTTGACTTTAAAAGCCAAATTCACATGAAATGCATGTGAAATTCAAATGAGTGTATTTATTACACAAATTTGGTAACACATCACACATTCTCTCTTCCTCTCTACTCTCTCATGTTCACGCCCAAAAGGGGCCAAAAACTTTCTGGTTTCTGTCAAGAAACCTTGAGTTAGGGGAGCAAGAGTGATGGTTTTGCGGCAAAATCATCAAGTGCTAGCACACTTACGAGACATACGAATATGATAGGGAAGTCCACCCATGAGCCGGGAATCGTTTGACGAAGCTTGGAGCTCAACAAATTGGAGGTAAAAATCGAAACCAGTGAGCTCAAATCTGCCATGCAGTTCATGCCTAAACCAGTGAGCATTTTTGAAGTTTTGTTGCTTCCGCGTCGTCAACCGATCGTTGTAAGTATTCCGCAAACTTCTCGATTGTTATTCTGACATTATTTCATGCTTATAATCGATCCTGGACCTTAATAGAAACCAACACTTACGAGACATGCGAAGGTGATTGGGAAGTCTACCCATGAGCCGGGAATCATTTCACGAAGCTTAGAGCTTGACGAAGGACCACCATGGCCGAAACCAGTGGGCTGTGACAGTGCTACTGCCGTGACTGTGAGGAGCAGAAACTTGAAGTTTTATTGCTTGTCGCGTCGCTCAACCGATCGATGTGAGTATTCCGCAACTTCTTCGATTTGTATTCGCACATCGTTCATGCTTGTTTATGATCTTGGGACTTTAATAGAAACCAATAATGGCATCTAGATCAAGGTTTGAGCATGAAAAGTTTAGGGCTTAAAATTTGGGTAAAATGTTTTCAAGCATGATTTGGTTGAATTGGATGATTAAGTATGCTTAAAACATGTTGAATTGAAGATTGATTGGATCAATTTCATGAAATGGTGATTGGATCATTTTTTCCCCAAAGTTTAATGTTGGCTGAGAGTTTGGTGCCCTAATTGTCTTGGAATTTTTTGATTTTTTGTTCATTGGATGAATTGGAAACATTTGGGGATATTGATTTAATGTCGAATTGGATTTAATTTGATTGAATTCGAATCGGACATAAAATGCCCTATATTGCCGAGACATGTAGCATGTAAAATTGGGTTTGATTTTAATCAAAATGTGTTGGACATGTGATGATGATGATGAACATGATTAATTGGGCTAATTGGTGTTTTGGAAATATTGAATTAGTTAATTAATTGTGTTATACACTTTAGTTTAATTAAACATTAAATTTGGAATTTTTGTGTTTGGTTAAATGGGCTTAAAATTGGATTTGGGCCTTTAAAGTTGTAATGGGCTTATTGGGCTTTGTTGTACAAGTTGGGTTTACGCAAAATGGGTTGGATCCAAATGGGCCCAAAACCGCTTCCATAAAGCCCAAATACGACTTATGAACCTTTAAAGTTTAATTGGGCCTAATGGGCTTAAATTGATTTATGGGCTTATGTGGTAATTCCCGGATTGGATTTTGGTTATTCGGTTTGACCCGAGTTGACCAAAAGTCCACGCCTTAAGACATTAATTAAAAGCCCATTGGACTTTAATTAAATTGACGTTGGACGTTAATCGGGCTTTGAGACCCGTAACGATTAATTTGGAATTTAAGTCGTAAAAGTTCATTAATAATGTGTAGTATTTAATTTGGAATTAAATAGCGAATTAGAATTAAATGCATATTGAATTGGATTTATTATGTAGTTTAATTTAATTCGAGAATTCTTACTTTGAGTACTTATTCGCAAAAACGAGTTTGACTCAAGCAAAAGCAAATCGTTGTTTGAACATTGGATGATCACTAATTATCAGATTAATTAATTTGATTAGATTGATTGATAACATGCTTGTGTGAATACATGGTTGCGATGCATGAATAATGTATATCGGATGGATATTAGATGGGTAGGGCAATTTTAGAAATTATTGTAATAAATTTGATTTATAATTGGACATGCGTGTCCAGCC
Source organism: Zanthoxylum bungeanum (assembly GCA_019454045.1). Taxonomy (NCBI): domain Eukaryota; kingdom Viridiplantae; phylum Streptophyta; class Magnoliopsida; order Sapindales; family Rutaceae; genus Zanthoxylum; species Zanthoxylum bungeanum. The sequence continues at coordinate 23,975 of SKCR01037876.1, read as the reverse complement.
TATTACTTCATTATTCTTTGTATTATCTTCTCACATATTCCCTCAATGTAAATGAGGTTTCTTTAGAAGTGTAGTGTAACGGGTAGAAGAAATATTTGTGCTAGTGGGAGAGAGAAATGGAGAGATTTGATCTAGGATCAATGTGTAAAGTATCCATCCGCATATCATTATTATTTTACAAACGCGCTTTATTATGTGTTTAGAATGCATGTTTAAGGGTGTATGATGATGAGACCTTAACAAAGATAATAAATTGGTTGCCAATTTGCACTCGAAAAACCCTCGCAAAATATTAAGCGTTTTTCCTTCCATTGAGTGATTCTCACTCAAGATCCGAGACTGGCATTGGCTTGTTGGCCAAAGTCAAGGCCTTTGTCCATCGAGGATGTGTTTGAATCATGAAGGCTTTGTTCCATATCAGTGTCTTGTCCAAGTTCTGGTTTGTTGGCCCAAGTCAATCCACTTCTTGTCTTCCATCGACATTGATTACGAAGCTTTCCATGGTCAATGGGTCGCGCTTAACTGGGATCACTAAGTTTGTTGTGTCAAAGCCAAGGCTTAGTTGATTCAGAGGAAAAAGGTTAGGTAATACATTTGATGTATTGGCATAAATAAGATATGTGTTTCGGACTTGGATGTCCCCCTACCGGATCTAGGAATTGGATTGGATCCAATGATCTTAGAGATCTACCTAGTTAATTATCATACAATTTGTTGGCCAAAGTCAAGATTGTGTGATATTTAACGGGATCCTAGCCCACTAGGAAACACGGTTTCCCGAGTACTCGACAGAGGGTTAGAGGCTCGCCGAAAAATAGTGGGAGGCAAGAATTGAATTTGCAATATTCGTTTAATTACTTGCCATACGCGCTCAAACAATATCATTCGTCAAATAAATTAAATGTTAGTTGGACTAATATTTAAATGTTGTTTTAATAAATAGTTGGACTATATTCAAACTATTCATTTATAGTTGATTTTATAATTGGATTATAGTAATCAATATAATTGATTTTAATCTATTAAATTATAGTTGATTAAATAGTTGGACTATTGTAATCATTATAATAAATTACCGAAATCGTTGATTAAATAGTTGGACTATTAGAATCAAGATTAAATTGAAAGATTGACATTTAAAACATAATCCTGGGGAAAATGTATTTAAATGGTTTAATTTTCAAATTGGGAATAAATTTCAGGATGGGTCTGGAAAATAATAAGTTACTTTATTTGATAAAATAACATATTATGCCTAAGCCCGGAGTTAAGCAAATAGTAGAGCATAATCTTTGGAAGATTTATGTGATGATAACTTTAGTGCTTAATCCATTAAGCTTGTCGTAGTAGACTCCTTAATTTCTGAATCAGAACTAAGGATTAGATCCTTAAACTATGATACTGAAATTGAAGGATCTTCATAAATCTATAATTAGGTTTTAGAAGTACTCAATTGCAATAATAACTCTTGGAGGGTTAATGACTATTCTCAAGGATACAAAGTCAAAGTTTGCAATTAGGAAAGTAGGGCAAGGCGCACCTTATTTCGATATTCTAAGAAGGCCAAGGCTTGGCCAAAGGCTTCTGGAGTGTTGAAACGGGCAAAGGCAAAATCATTATAATCTTCTATGAAGATAAAGGACATATCCCAAAATGTCTGCCTAAATTGTGGCAAACTGAATCGCGGAAGCGTGACTGCCGTTTGGACAAAGCAGACATGAAGGAATTGAAGACGAGCAAGGCTCTTACTTCAAATATGTTTGTCATAAATATATTCACTACTAGTATTAAATTGGATTTTAAATACTTAGTGTGATACATAAATATATTGATGTTCAGAATCTGTTTTGACAATGATACTGACTTCAATCGAGATTAATCTGCGATTTGGAAAACAGGATGAAAATCGTTGTTTTCACCGTAGATACCTAATTTAGGAAACTACCTTTGGGTGTGTACCTAAATTAGGAAACTGTTATAATGTTACTAGTTTGACTAGAAATATTATCTCCATATCAGTGTTTAACCCGCTGCGGGTGAACCTTTATATTATAGAACACTAAAGTATTTTATTATATAAATATGATATTGAGATAAACACATTAGATGTGAATAACAGAATTTATATTATGAATATAAATAAATCTCAGAAATATAATATGACAAACAATAGCTCAAACTGATTTGATCAGAAAAAATATTGTGGCATTGTTGTCTGGGACACAATTAAACAAGAATCGTATATCCACACTTTTGAAGAGTGGATACTATGACTGATTTGATTCCATTTGAAATAAAGTCTACGAATCTAGTTTATTGGGCAAAGTGCCTAAAACACTATTTACTTTGTAAAAGTGCAAATGACACCGATCTGTTAGCCCTAGTTCATAGTGAAGCAAGTGGGCCCATGTCTAGCTATGCTAGATGTGGATATGAATATTCTGTGACCTTTACGGATGTGGCATCGCGTTATGGGTATGTGTTTCTTTTGAAGAAACACAAATCGAAAACTTTTAAAGTTTCGACACGAAATAGACAAACAGATCGGCTGAAGTATTAAACCGTCATGGTAAGACCGTAATGGAAAATACTTAAGCAATAAGTTTCTTATATACTTGAAAGAGTAAAGTATTCTTTCATATGAGGACTCCTCCCGGAACACGTCAGTTTGACGGCGTGTCCAAACCGACTAACCGAATTTTGTTGCACATGATAAGGTTAATCATGAGTCGCTCTGAGCTACCATTTCCTTCAACGGATAAGCATTAACAGTGAAAAACTTATTTAGAATAAGGTTCCATAAAAATCTGTTTGACAGATATCATATTAGATATGAACGGGAAGGAAACCGGGTTTCTCAATCCTGAAAATTTGGGTATGCTAGGCATATGTTTGGATGATACCAAACTGGAACCCAAATTGGATAAGTGCCAAATGTAGGTTATCCTAGGGATACCATAAGTATTTTACTTATACAGCTCACAAGAGAACAATTGGATTGTTGCTCGCCATGCAGTTTTCCTAAGAGGAATACCGATATGCAGTGGTAAGTGGGAAGATAGTAAAACTCGATGAAAAATCGGAGTAATACTATTCAAGGCACCGAATCTTAATGGAACATAAATAGTTCATCAAGGATGAAACTATTGCCATTAATCTTCGAATACACAATAACCGCGTAAGTCGGAGAAGTCAGAAAATAACCCGGGGTATGGGTTTCTGATCTCGCCTCATAAAGATGTCTACCTTATTGAGGTATACCAACTGACTACGAATGAGGAAGTGATGCAAGGTATCGACTCCCTATTATGACAAAGTGTCATGAGTCCGAAATGGATTCCATATATATCAACTATGTTTGGATACTAGTTGATGTACCGCAAAGGCATTGTGCCTATTGGTACTTTATAAGTCTTCATGGAAGACGTACATGGATGGAAACATACCAACGTATAAAGCTAGGCTTTATCGTTATCAACATTGTGTTGATTACGATTCAACCTTTTACCTGTTGCCACGGTAAATCCATTTGGATAATGCTTGCTAAAGCTGCATGTTTCATTTATGAAATATGTCAGCTTAACGGGAAAATCGCTTTCCTGAAAATGAAACCTTTTGGAGGATGTTTACAACATCCTGACAATTTTTTCGTACCATAACAAGCAAACAAGGTTTGCGGGTTATTCGATCCATGTTTGGATTGAAGCAAACATAGGTTCTTGGAATTATCGTTTTGATGAAATCATAATAGTTTATGATTTAATTCAAAACGAAATGATTCTTGTGTATATAAGAGGGTTAGTGGGAGCGCACTGACAGTGGCTGTCCTATAAAATAATGATAATATGTCATTTCTTGGAAATGATATTCCCATAAAAACAATCGGTAAAAGCTTGGCTTTCGAGAAAAACTCTCCGTGAAACCGTACATTGAAAAATGTACGCGACCTGGTGTTTTATACGCTTTGAGCATATGAATTCACAAACAGGCCAATCCTAGTGATAGTCACTGGATTGATGTTAAGAACATCCCTTAGTATCTTAGAGAACTAAGGATGTTGTCTTAGTCTATGGAGAAGGAGGACTTGAAGTGAATGGGATCACTGTAGCAAGTTTCCCAAACCGATAAAACGACTATAAGTCACAGACGGTACTTTACAGTTTGAATAACGGAACAGTGAGCTGGAAATCTTCCAAGCAAGATACTGTTACCGAATAAAAAAAACAAATGCGGGTTATTCATGCAGCTGAGGCAGCAATAGAAGCCATTTGGGTCGATAACAAAATCTAATTAGATTAGATATAATTCTGTTAGCAGCTGAGCTAGGCGTCAGCACAGGCTAAAGAATTAATGGTCTCATCAACGATCCAGATACATACTTCGATATTTATCTAATTCGTTCGGATCATACATCGTGGCGATGTGATGATCGTATAAATCGCATCAGATAATAGTCATGAAAATCAACTGACGAAAGCATTTCTTAGCAGTTTGAGCCAACCATACATAGTTTGGGTGTAAGACACTCGAGTGACTGGCTATAGGCCAAGTGGGAGATTGTTGGACAATTATGACCCATAGCATCACTATTTGTACAGATCATGGTGTTGTTGTACAAATTAACTATGTGACAAATGAGATTGCACTCTTATCATTTGTGATTAGATCACCTAGATGTATAAATGATAGGAGGTCCCTATGATTTGTTCTTGGACGGAGAATGATATGAGACAATATCAGTCCACGAAGGAGAAATCATTAAATATCCCTAGTCAGAGTATTATCGAGATTGGACATCGATAAATACGTAAAAGACTAGTATTACACTTGTGCGCGTTGTGAGGGCACAACAGCATAGTTCTCATATATTTGGGTATATGATACTCATGCAAGTGTAATAGGAGGTTGTGTTTTACCGATGGTACGGGAAACAGCTTCGCTCTGGATAGACCCCTCGGAATTCCATTGGTAGTATGACTATGTGTCTATGGAAGTTCGAAATCAGGGTAGGTGTATTTGGTCTTAACCTGAGACTTGCACCGCTAATACTTGCGACAATCAGTATACTTTGGTTGCGGTCGTCCAGGGCTTTAACAGGTTCTGTGTACGCTAATGCTGGGTATATTGAGAATCGTAGTGTGTTGGGTGTGATGTCAAGACGGAAGTGTCACTCCAGTCATATGGAGATGATGGTCACGTAGGATACGGTACTAGTACTCTTAAGTACTGCAGTCATCGGGATAATATTACTAGGTCATAGTTATCCGATTATAGAGACCAGTTACCAGACATCCGACATGTTCTTCGTACGGGGCAGACACAATTCCAGCCCCAGGCCTAGCACGTGATCATTTGATACTAGACAGAAATACGCAATACTATGTATACTACGCCTAATATAGATCATTTATTCCTGTAAGAATATTTCCGGAGAATTGGGTAGGCATGGCGTTTTGCTAGAGGCCAACTTTGTCTTGTAAATCGGTAAAACGTAGTACTTGGTACGTACGTGTTCGGATAGTCCGACGACCGAATTTACTGCCAACATATCTGGGGATTTCATGGGTCGCTTCCCGAAGATTCACCGATGACGTATGACTCGCACTCTAAATTAATCTGGGATTAATTAGAAGAGAGAGAAAATTAATCTGGAATTAATTGAGGAGATATTTTATCTGGGATAAAATATCCATTAAAGAGAGATAACGATTAATTTGGAATTAATCGATAAATTAATATATTCGATATATTAAACGAAATTGGATTTCTACGCGGAATTAAAATTAGATTTTGATTCGGGCGAACGAATTAATTTAGAATTAATTCGTTAGCGACGTGAATAGTATTTATGTTTGGCTTGATTATTCAATTAAATTAGATTTAATTGCGTCGCAACATAAAATTCGTTAATTTGGAATTAGCAAATCCGTGCCCGGGATTATTTGCGAGCGCATTCGCATTTCGAATTCGAGTGCGGCACGCAAGTCAAATCAAGCGTCAAATCGCTAGTCGCATCAAGCGTCAAATAAACTGTCACTTTGAGTGATGTGACAAGTTGTCACTTGATTGAGTGATGTGATTTGATGTGAGTTGTTTGAAAAGCTTTTGAAAGCTTGAAAGACATTTATCAAATTTTAATTGATATTTGACTTTTGGAAATTGAGTTTTGAATTTAATTTTTGTGTATTAAATACACTTTTCTTTTAACAACTCACACAACACATTTTTTATCATCTCTCTCTCTCTCTCTCCATATTCTCCTCTCTCTCTCGGCAGTTCACTGCCTTTTCTTCTTCTGGTTTTGCTCACAAAACCGAGCAGTGAAGGGAAGCAAGAGTGGGATTTTGTGGCAAAATCACAAGTGCTAGCACACTTACGAGACATGCGAAGGTGATAGAGAAGTCTACCCATGAGCCGGGAATCATTTCACGAAGCTTGGAGCTTGACGAAGTTGATCCACGAAGCCAAAACAGTGGGCTGTTGAACCTCACTGACGTGAGCTGTGAAAGAGAGCAAGAAAAGTTTTTGTTCGTCTCTATGTCGTTCAACCGATCGATGTGAGTATTCTGCAACTTCTTCGATTTGTATTCGCACATATTTCATGCTTATTATTGATCATAGGACCATAATAGAAACCAACATTTATTATAAACCCAACTTGGCCCAACCAAGCCCATTAAGCTCAATTACAATAATTAAATTAATACATTATTCCAAATTACATATTAATTTAATTCAAGTGTAATTAACATAATTAATTAATTAATCTAATGCTTCCAAATTATTAATTAATCCAATTTAATCATGTTCAACATATCCAATTCATGTCCAACACAAATTGAATCAAAATCAATTCTACAACATGCTTCAAAGTTCACGGCAATACCAACAAAAAGCATTCAATTTGATTTCAATCCAATTAGACCAACATTCAATATTTCTATCATGCTATTTAACACATCCAATTGTCAAATTTCCAAAATTCCACCATGAACTATCTAGGGTAATTTTCGGCCAAGGGGGAGGAATTAGGGAAAATTAATCTAATCAATTTAACACAATTCCAACAATGCACAAATCCAATTGAACATCATATAAACATATCCCAACAATCAATTTAGGCAAAATCAAGCTCCAAGCCAAAAATCCCAAATTAAAGTCCATAAACCCTAGAAATTAAATCAAGCTTAGATCTCAGACATGCCACTGGATCTCTAAGCGTTATTATTGTGTGAATAAATCAATAAGTTTGCGGAATAAACTTACATTGATCGGCTTTGACTTTTAAAATTTTCATGGATGTTGAAGCTTCCAAGCTCATGGGTGAGTATCCCTATCACCTTCATTTAACTCCCTTATGTGCTAGCAAGAACAAAAGTGACCGAATTTTGCCCTCCAAGAGAAGCAACAATTCGCCTGGAGAGAGGAAGCAATCAGCCCTTGAGAGTTAAGGCCATTCGGCCAAATTAAAGGAAGAAAGCAATTGCTTTTGTTTCTTTCGGCCAAGAGAAGTCAGTGGCTTTTTCAAAAAAAGAAGAAGAAGCCAATTGCTTCTTTTCGAAAAGGAACCAATTGCTTCTCGCCACCATCAACTAAAAAGCAAAGTCATTGGCCTATTTTTATTCTTCAAAAGAGAAGGACAAAAAATGCATTTATTCAGAGAAAAGCAAATTGTTTTTTAACTTTTGTCCTTTTGCAGTGGCCGTTTGCTTTTTTTACTCAAAAAGAAAAAGAAAAAGCAAAAGTTGCTTTAACTTTTCGGCAAATGCTTTTATTGTTCGGCCAAGCAGAGAGAAATTAATAAATTCCAAAAAATTTATTAATTAATTGTTATGTATTTGGATTTGGTAGATGTATATAATTCATTTAACATTATTGCCAATCACTTATATCAATTGTTGACAATTGATGTAAGTCATGGATCTCACCCATTTAATTCAAAATTTGGTTAGCTTACACAACACAATTTGGGCTCGGTTCGTTTAATCCCACTAAACGAATTTTCCGTCGCGACATAATTAAATCTAATTTAATTAAATAATTAAGCCTTGCAAAATTATTATTAAAGTCGCTTACGAATTAATTCAAAATTAATTCGTTCGCTAGAATTAAAATCCAATATAATTCCGCGTTGAAATCTAATTTCATTTAATATATCTAATATATTATTTTAGCCTAATTAAATAAATTAAATAGTAAAATCTAATTTAACTATTAATTTTATTTTACCGATTAATTCCAAATTAATCGCGTTCTCTCCTCTCGATGAATTTAATCCCAGATAAATTCTCGACGCAATTAATCCAAGATTAATTCTTTCTCTGATAATTAATCCCAGATTAATTCTTGTCGTAATTAATCCCATATTAATTTGCTCTCTCTCATAATTAATCCCAGATTAATTTTGTTCGAGTCAAATATCATCGGTGAATCTTTGGGATGCGACCCAAGAGAGCCCTGGATATGTTGATAGTAAATACGGTTATCGGACTATCCGAATACGTGCGTACCCGGTACCACATTCTTACCTATTTACAAGACATGGTTGGCTTCTAGCAAAGCACCGTGTCTACCCAATTCTCCAGAAATATTATTCAAATGAATATATAATCTTTGTCAGGCGTAGTATACATAGTATTGCGCATTACAATCCAGTATCGGATGCACATGCTAGGCCTGGGGGCTGGAGTTATGTGTGCCTCGTACGAAGCATATATCGGATCACTAGCAACTAGTCTCTTTATGATCGGAAAGTCATAACCTAGTCATACTTCCCCGATGGCTATAGCACTTAGAGTACTAGTTATGTATCCATGCGTGATCATCATCTCCATATGACTGAAGTGATACTTCCATCTTGATATCACACCCAATATACTATTGTGGGACACAGAAACTGGGCGACGCATGCTGTTCTAGGCTCGCGGCCTAGTTGGGAGTAAGAAGTAGCCCGCGGGGGACTAAACCGGAGAATAATGGAGTCGCCACCCGATGTGAACCGGGAAAATGAGATTTAAGGCCGCACTCACCCCTCGCAAAGGAAGACCTCAAACTTTGGGTTCGGAATGGTCCCTTACTTATGCCACTTGTAATAAAATGATTTGTGCAATAATCTAACCAAGCCTAAGCAACATATTTCCAAGGATAATTTACTCCTAAGTTCGTAGGATAGGTACAAAGCTCATGTCTAAGTTTATATATAACACATTTTCATATTTACATACAACCTATTTGCATACAATCTATGTCCAAATTCATGCATAAAGATAAATCGACATACGGAAAGCATACAATTTCACATTGGTAGATACAGAAGCGCAAACGAATAGCATTCATACAAGCATGCATATTAAGGAAAGACAATTAAGCGCATAATGGAAACAGATTACTAAAGAGGTAATACAAATGCATAAGGTAAAAAGAGACAACTTTATGCTAAAATATACATGTCGTGATGTGATAAAAAGGACTCAGTTCAGTGTATTCGCGTTCGCGTAGCTTTCGAAAACGCGTTCGAACAGTAAACAGAAGGTTCGCGTTCGTATAGCATTCGAGAACGCGTTCGAACGGAACCAGACCTAATGCATGATGAAACTAAGAAAATACGTGCGTGTTCGCGTAGCGTTCGAGAACGCGTTCGAACGGTAAACAAAAGGTTCGCGTTCGTATAGCGTTCGAGAACGCGTTTGAACGGAACCAGACCTGATGCATGATGAAACTAAGAAAATGCGTGCGCGTTCGTGTAGCATTCGAGAACGCGTTTGAACGGTTAATAGAAGGTTCACGTTCGTGTGGCGTTCGAGAACGCGTTCGAACGGAACCAGACCTGATGCATGCAACACATATATAGACGAACAAATCCACAATGTAAGACCTCACGTATCCGATTGAAATCATCTCGCATCCAATCGAATATACACTATCTGGCGCGGCAAAGCATCGTGGTAAAGGATTTTAACCTCTCAAAATAGAGGACCTTTAATCGCACTTACTAAGCCCATGCGCGAACAACACAATACATATATAAATAAGTAAAGACAACGATATCGGACTTCACATATCCGATTGAATATATCTCACATCCAATCGAATATACATTATCCGGCGCGGAAAATCATCGTGGTAAAAGATTTTAACCTCTCAAAATAGAGGACATTTAATCGCACTTACTAAGCCCATGCGCTTGACCTCATCATTACTCAAACAAATAAGATGCATAAAATAAATGACGACAATAAACAAATCAAGATAAAATAAAGTATGTGCCGTGTACTCAAGTGGTATGTGGAGTTGTATCCCGAGTACAGATCATACTACCGTCCATTCGGAATCGGCTATGAAATTTATGTCTGTGTTTCCATCCTATATACCACGAGAGGCAACACATCTTTCATTCATTCAAGGGCCACAATCATACACTAATAAACGACTCTCATGCGACAAAGATGAATAAAACAATTAAAAAGATAGATGGAAATAATAGGAAAAGTACCATCAGGTCTAACCTTTTATGTCGACTCTCGGAAGTACGGTGCACGGTCGTCGAAAAAGGGGGAAATGCTCTGCAACTCCTCCGGTTCACAGGTTCACGCCTTTCCTCGCTGTTCCACTGCTCAAGCTACTGTTTTGACTCCGATTCGCTGTTGTTTCGACTCCGATTCGCTGCTGTATTGCTACTGTATTTCTGATGTATTTTGGTAACTATTTTTGGTGTTTTATGCTACTATTTTTGGGTGTTTCTAAAGGCTTTAAGTGCAGTTTTTTTGTTGTTGTTTTAGGGATTAAAAGTGCAGTTTTCTAGTTACTGGTTTAGGTGATTTAGGGGCTGTTGGTGGATGGTGTTTAGGGTTGTGATTTCGGTAATGCAAGGGTGTTTTGGGGGGTGCTGTTTTCGGTTATGGAGAGTGTTTAAGGGCTGTGATTTTTCTCGTATATGGCGTGAATTGAGAGAGCGTTTTGTTTGCTGTGTGTGCGTAAGTTGGCTACCTGTTTCAAGGGTTGGAATTGAGTTTCTTTTATAGGTAAAGGGCTAGGGCTACTCCTTGTTTGACAAGGAAAGTGATTTGGCATTAATGGGGGATATGATTTGGTGTCATGCAAGGAAAGCCTAAGATTTAGGGGGGACAAAATTAGTTCAAATTAGGAAGCCAATATATTTAGTTTGTGTTGTTTAGGCATAATATTTGTTAAGTTAGGAATACAATATTCTTGATTAGGAATATAATTGGTTGATTGATTTTAATGTTTTATTTAATTTGGTATATGATTTAATTAATATTTTATTTAATTCCCCATGTGTTAAATATGTGTTTTATTAATTGGGATGTGTTTTATGGGCTTTGGTGGGCTAATTGGGCTTGGGCGTGAGGCTAGCAGCAAAACCAGAAATACCGACGCCCTTCGAACGCTGATTCGAACGCTACATGAACACTCGTAATCTGTTTGACGTTCGAACGTGGTCACGAACGCAGGACGAATGAAAAACAGTGAACTTGTGAAATGAATCTGATGACATGCTCGTTCTGAATTTCCCATTCCGACGTCCGTTTCCCGCGACTTCCGTGACTTAAAAGGTTGTGTCTCCAAATGAGACTCATCATAGGGACTTATGCAAAATGCAGTGCCTACAATTATGATTCTCAGTATACCCAAAAGAGGCGTACACAGTGTAAGGTTTTTTAGGGGGTGAATCAGAGTAACGCAGCGGAAACGGTATTTCAAAACTTTTTCAAAATACCGAGTAGATTATTCAATATCTAATATGAATAATCTATACGGATTTCACCTAAACCCAAAATCAATTACTCATGTGTATGATCTAATCAGATGAAGTAATAATCCGACCACTTTAGGTCCGATCACATTAGTGCCGACCACATTAGTGCCGACCACATTAGTGCCGACCATATGGGTAGCGACCACATTAGGTCCGACCAGACGAGGTCCGACCACATAAGTGCCGACCACATTAAGTCCGACCAGACGAGGTCCGACCACATAAGTGCCGACCACATTAGGTCCGACCAGACGAGGTCCGACCACATAAGTGCCGACCACATTAGGTCCGACCAGACTAGGTCCGACCACATAAGTGCCGACCACATTAGGTCCGACCAGACGAGGTCCGACCACTTAAGTGCCGACCACAGTCAAACAGAAGAGTATTTTACATGCATCATATACAAATCCAAATACTCAACATAAATGAAAAGCCAAAAGGTGGTACAAGGTCAGAAACTTGAAACCAACACTTAAATCAAGTTTCTAAAACACCATTTTGTAGTCTCACCATAATGAAATAACTATAGAACAATTCTAGGTATCTAAGAGGGGGTTAATAACTCTATAATGGCAACTAATTTCTTTAAACCATCAATAGGATGCTTATTAACTCATTAGTAACATTCTATGATCTTTATACATGCTCAACCCTTTCCAAAAACTTCCATTCTCCAAAAATACATAGAATAAAGAATAGAAAAACATAAGAACATCACAAGATGAAGACCACAACAAGAGGAACATTTTTCTCTCTAATGGCAAGTTGGAAATACTTACTAAATTCCAAGCTTTTCCTTGTTTTTGCTTTTCTTTCTCTCAAGCTTCTATGTCTTCTTTCAATGGAGTTTTAGGTAAAGTGTGAAAGGTTGTTAAACCCTAAATGAAACAAAACAATATATACTTGCTCACATTTTGCCTTGGCCGAAAATTGCCTAAGGAAATTAACAAGAAATTTGTTTTAATTTCATTTGAATTTCAACTTGCAACTTGATTAAATGATCATTAAAATTTAATGATAAATTCAACCAAGTCAACAATTTCAACTTAGCCATTAAAACAAATATCATAACTTTAAAATATCTATACTTTAATTAATTTAATCATTTAACAATTAAAGTATGTGGAGATATTCAAGAAGATAACAGAACATTAGACGAGCCATTGGACAATGCAACTTCAAGTGATAATCAATTAAAAGAAGTAAATAATTCCATGAGTTCTGATGTGCGGCATGTGCCCGCACCAGAAAAGCTACTGTCTGTACCAGAGGGCTTTCTTGATAAACCAAATGATTTGCTAGTTGAGTCTACACCAGAAAAAGAAGTCTTAGCTGGGAGGGGCGGGGTTGATGCTGGAAACAAAATTATATTGTTGCTGATGAAACAGAATCAAAAGGAACGGAAGAGGTTTTGGTGGAGGAAGGCAAAGTTTGTGTATCAGTTGATAATGGAGTTCATGTTCAGACAGATTGTACGGCACATATTGACATAGTGAATACTCAAGTAGGTGTATCTCTAGAAACTGAGAACTTGGCTTCTGCCGATGGTGACAATTGTAACCATATGTTTGACGGAGAACCTGTATCAGTTGATAATGGAGTCCGATGGACGATGAAAAAATGTTTAGTGTAAGTTGGACAATCGATCTACTTTTCATTTTAGTTTGCTTCTGACATGTTAAGCATTTGTTTAGTGAGCTTTCCTTTTTCCTTTTCCATTTCTTTTAATCTCTTGAAAGTCGTGTGAGTTCGCCTTTTTTTTTTTTTTTTAATGTAAAGATTGATTTGGCGATGATAATTGTTACACTTATTAGAACCGTATAAGGATGGCATTTTTCTGGAGTTGGATATGGTAACGGACCCTCTTCCTGCTACTTATCCCTACTCATGGATCTTCAAAACTTGAGAGTGCTTGAGGATTTGGATGGCAATTTTCCAGTTTTGGGTATGAAATGGATATCTTACCTAGAAAAAGATATTCCCCATAAAAAAGGTACAGTAGGAATTTCATAAAGTGCTTTTCGTTGAATGAAGTTCGGTGTTGGTGGAAAATTCACCTTTTTAAAGAGAGTTGTAGGATTAGGTGTGCGACGCACTCTCAGAGCTTAAAATGACTGAAGCCCAGTGATGACTGGATGGTTTTTTACACCATGTTAAATCACTCTCATAGTTTACTAATGTCTTAAGCCTAATGATTGATTTGCATTTTACAACTTTTTAGGCTTTTCCTTCTGTTTTGTACCCGAAGCCTATGATTGTGTGACGATGTTGAAAATATGTGTTTTGGGCAGTTTCTTTGTGATTGCAAATTGAAAATGCTTCTTATTCTGTAGAGTTCGTTGGTTAATTTCTTTTTTTCATTTTTTTTTTCCAGAATTTTTAAATGTAGATGATGATGAAGTAGCAGAAGATTATGATGATGGCGATGGGTGTCCTAAGGATGCTTACGTTCTTGAGAATAGTGGATGGTCTTCCCGCACGAGGTGTGTATGCTTCATGTGGTTGGTTTGTTTTCCCAGTTCATAACACATTACAAAGATTTTTATTTTATCAGGGGGTAAAAGATAGTAACATCATTACATTAGAAGAACATTTCTTGCTCACATGTTTGATCTCTCTCTTCAGTTTTTAATATTTACATGGAAACATATTTCCTGGTCACTCCTTGCCTCTCTTGCCTGTTCTCTCTCTCTCTCTCAGTCTCCCCCTTTATCCTTAGTGAGTTTTTCCTCCTTAGAATATAGATTGATTGAGGAATGATAAATAAAAGTTGTAGGTTAGTGCAAGATAAAAGCTTGAATGTATTATTGGCTAAATTAGTTCATATGTTTGGTGGGGTTGACAATTTTGTTTTGTTTGCAATTTTAATTTTTCATAATAATGCAACTAGTTGAAAGATAGTGATTCTTTTGGCTTTGATTTTTTTAGGAAGCTGCTATTCTTACAATTGCTTATACCCTTTTGTTGTAGGGCTCTTTCCAAGTATTTGCAAACTTTGTTTGGTGAGGAAGTCGTACAAGGAAGGAAGGTTCTTGCACTAGACCATCTGTTAGCGGGTAAAACTCGAAAGGAAGCATCAAGAATGTTCTTCGAAACACTGGTATGTCAATCAAACTTTCAACATATTGAAGTTATGTTTGATCTTCTTTTCGGGTTGACATTTTATCAATAAACGTAAATTCATATCGAAGGACTATATATATTTAGAATGTATTGGTGGATCAAGGAAGTGTACTGATCGCGATTTTACTTCCGCACGCAAGATCACATATCGCTCAAGTAATACTGTGACTAATAGTCAACAAACGATTAGAGAATGAGTTGATTAAACTAAAATTAACTAAAAGACTAAATCATTGTTTAAAAATACGCCTCGAGGCGCTGCGTCGTCGCCTTTCAGCTTCGGCACGTCGAGGCGCCCGCCTCTGGCGGAATATGTAGATTTCCCGCGTCATACCGCGTGAGGCAGCCGCCTCACGCGAAACCCTTTTTAAAATTTTTTTTTTGTTGCCTTCAAAACGTCATCGTTTTGAAGGCAACAAAATATTGTCTGCTTCCAGAGTTTGGGATCTCAGTAATCGTCTTCTCTCCTCGACATCTTGGGATCTCAGTAGTTCGAAGATCTCCTCCGCGACGTAGGCTCTCGTGTCTCTCATCTTGCAGTTCCAACCCTGTCTCGGCTCTCGCTGGTCTCTCTCTCTGCTTGATTAATTGCTCGCTAGTCTCTCTCTTTCTGCTCGATAAACTGGTCGTTGGTCTCTCTCTCTCTCTGCTCGATATACTCAGATATTGTTGGTCTCTCTCTCCTTTGTTCAATAAACTGCTGCTCGCTGGTATCTATCTCTCTCTTTCAATTTTTATTATTTTGTATTTTCATTTGTAGTTTAATTTAAGAATTCAGGTAGTGAAACTGAATTAAAATTTTCTTTCTATAAGTTATTGGATAGATGATTTACTTTTTATTAAAATATCACGCCTACATTGATTAAGATTTTGTCACATTACTTATATATTTTCATAAAGATGTCGACTCGAACATATCCGGCTTGGAAATACGGGCATAAAGTTAATGCGGAATATGGAAATGGAGGATATAAATATATTGAATGTCATTTTTTTAACATAATATGAATGATGGATAAATGAATGTATTTTGGATTGTTAATGTTTTTATTATGCTGATATTATGATTTTAATTTTTTTTCTTGATTTTCGGATCAAGGCGTCCGCCTTGCCGCCTCGAGGCAGTCCGCCTCGCGCCTCATCGGCCGACCGCCTCGAGGCGTTATCCATATTTTTAAACATTGGACTAAATAAAGAACAAATAACAACTTTGGATAAAACCTTATATATGAGAAGAACCTGAAGTTGTAACTTCACATAAGCACGTAAATAATTGATTCATGTACTTTTCATTCAATTGAGTTATTGTTACGAATTATTAACCTAAAACGGTACGCTATCTATAAATCTCTTTCGATAGTCAGGTAGATATATTCAGATTAAGCCAATTAACTATATGCATATGTTAACTAACTTAAACCAAATCCAATTAAGATCAAATTATAATATTGGCTATGCATGTCTTGCAGGTATATGTCTATCCTGCAAGGAAATCTATTCACATAATTAGATCATGCACTTTTATTCGCACGACTAACCCAAATTTAATCTGTGGAGTTCCTAAGGATTTACCATGAGATTCAGACGCAGAGAATAATAAATAATCACATAACAAACCCAATAGAATAAAATATGCAAATCAATTAATTAAACAGATACTTGGATCCATTACAACCCTAAATTAATGATTTAGCTACTCATAGTATTCAATAAACACATGCTAATCATTATTACAAAACAAGAACGCATAAAGAATAAGCTAGAGAAGAAAGAATTTTTGTTTGCAGTTTTCGGCTTCAATCTCTAACACTTGGTAAGACACTCGTTTTTGTCTTGCTCTAGGTGTTCTTCTAATGCTTTGAGGCTTCAAAAGTATGTTATGAGTCTTCTCCTTAGGTCTTGGACGAGATTATGTTTATATAGGAAGCCCTGAGAGTTTTCCTTAAGAAATCAGAGTTTTTCACACACCAGGAATCGCGTTGCGACATTCTGGCTCCTTTGAGTCGAGCGTTGCGGCTCGCACAAAGAATTAGGTTCTGTCTCAAATTTGCACTACAACGCATTGAGACACGCAAACTAATTTTGGAATACGGCCCGATTTTGCTCCAAATTTTCCGATTCATCGCTCGTTGAGTCCAATTGAGTCGTATTATGATTTAGACCTACAAAACATACCCAAAGCGCATCAAAACATTCATACAACTCGAGATAACACACAAAATGTAAGATAAAGGGGCGGGTAAATATAGACATATTGACTGCTCATCATATACATACTTATATGCTAATAAGTAATATCAAAGATCACTACAGTTCAACACATAGCTAACTAATGTGTGATCCAGTGGAGTCTCTTCTTCTTGGTGCTTGTTTTGTTGGGTGTTGTATCTTTACTGATATTGTATTCATTTTTCTTCAATATTTTAGTTTGTCAATGAATTTTCTGTTGCAAAGCCCCTGGAGAACATTAATATAAAGCCTCGATCAAAACTCATGAAATCAGACTTTTGATCCCCTCACACAGGAAAGCGCAGATATTGTTGGAAAGATTTTTGTAGTTGTAGTTTGGCTGATGCTTCATCTGGATCGGATGCTATTTCTTCATCGCTCGAGGTTTTTCCTTTCCTCCTCCCCCGCCTCATTTTTTCTTTTTGGGGGGTCTAAATCATCTCCTTATTTAGTTCATGTAATTTGTAGGTTTAAACGCAGGGTGAAGCGAGATAGATCATAAAGTTTATTGGTAATGGACCATAATTATATGTGCATGTGTATAATAATATTACCACTTTATTTGAAGATGATTTGATAGTTATTTTTTTTACCAGCATATGTGGTTTATGCTTGTATTTGCAGTTGATTAATTAAATTCATCTTAGTCAAGTGGGTCCAAATGGGATTCCATTATGCGACTGAAAATAAATTATTCTTTCTTTTTAAAAATTTTAAAACACAGACCTTGCACATGCATGGAGAATTGAGAATAATGCACCAAATAGAAACACGTCATCCAAAAAGTCCACATCAGTTGCAATAAAGCTGTTTTCACAGGCTTTCATTTGCCTTTGGAAGGCTACTATAAAATATGATCCTCAACCTTTATACAAAGCAAAAGCATTGAGAAATGAGAAGTGGCAAATTTACAAGGGGAAATGTCATTTGAGTCCTTATTTTTTTTCATAATTACCTATAAAATCCCTGATTTTTTTTTTCATAATTATCCGATCGTTGCTGTATTCTATACTGAACAACATGACCTAATAGGTAATTATTTAAAAAAATAAAAAAGAGAGACTCTAAGAAGCTAAATTTACAAGGTAGTAGGTTCTGTAACTTTTAACAACTCCCTTTACAGTCATTTATTTTCCTTTGATAATATAATTACAGCGTTGGCTTGTTTTTATTTTAACTGCTTTCCATTCCTTTCCTTTATTTCTCTTCAATTTAACTATAAAAAGTTCCCAGAAAATCTCAATCTTCCCTCTTCCCATTTCCCAATTTCCAGATTCAGACTTTAATTTAAGATTGTGATTTCAACTGATCATTACTACTCTTGGCTTCTCGGTTGACCATTTCATCGTACTTAATCTTAGCTTCTTGGATGGCCTTTTTGAGCGCTGCATACATTTGTACAGAAGACTCAGCAAAGCTGTTCAACTGACCAAGAAATCCCACCAAGCTTGATCGGAAGCGGTCAAAGCCTGAAATAAAGTCCTCTGAAGCTTCACCTGCCAACATATCAACTGTTGTTTCACTGCCACTCTTCCCCTGATTCTTCTCTTGGCGTGGTAAAAAATGACTTGTCTCGGCAGCTAAACTCTTGATAGAATCAGCAAGTTTTTTGGAAGGCAAGGTCTCCAGCAAGTCCAACCAGACACCACAGGTGGCATATATTGGAGGCCCACAATTTCTCAATGGTGGGGGTGATAATCGCCTTTTCCTCCTAGAAGACTTCTGAGGAAGACGCACACACTTGACCAGCCAACTGTTTATTGCCTGCAGATAGAATTTCTGAGCGCTGATCCACTTCGTAAAACTTGAAGACAAAGAGCTTAGTTCATTTTCTAGATGAACGGTTATCTGTCGATGTGAATCTGACTTTATGGAGATTTTGTTGTTGGCATTGTTGTATGATACCGAGATGACATGAAATTGAAGCTTGTGGCATTCAAACATCACTCCCCACATCCGACTCAACCTGGCATCAGTACACACACAAAAAGTACACCAAGTTAGCAGGAAAATGTATGCCATTAGGCACCTCAATGAATCAAAAATAAAATAATTATAAAAAAAAAAAATAAAAAAAAAAGATGGAATCCAATTGAAGTAAACCTGCTAATAATTATTGTAACTGAACAAAATTGACAAACAAGAGTGACGCGAACCGAATTTACGAAATCCTAAACCTTGCAAGGAAATAAAATCCCTCTAGGGACTTTTACATACTGCTGCAAGCTTCTTCATGAAACGGGTCATGCCAACGAGGGCTGGTTTTCACTCACCTAGTTAATAAGTCTAGCACATGATCACAAAATGAGACTGAGAGAGAGATTCAATACCTTGTTTCCATGCAAACTAGCAGTGTCAAATTTAAGAGCAAAGAGATGAATCAGATAAGAATTCAAATCCTGAGACCAGAAGAGGGGATTGGGAGGAAAGAAGAAACAAAAATGTGCAACTAATACTTTTCCTCTGCTAATTCCGTTAACAACTTCAATCGCTAGGAAACCAAACCCAAAAAGACTCAAAAACCATATGATTTAAAGTATAAATCTCATACAACATTAATGAATTAATAGAATTTCCAAATGAGAGAAGCTAGTCTGAAATTTATAATTTTGATGACCAAATTATAAATCTGAACATTACTGTAGAAAAATATCTGTATTAGGTTGTAGAAAAATATTCTCCTATAAGTACTAGAAAGAATGAGACTCCAAGTTTTGGGTCCTTGGAAGGTTACTGTAATGTTGCCTTACAATAAGACAATCCCAGCTCAAAAAAGACACCTCTGTATCGTACAATGATGAAAAAGTAATGGTTTTCTATTTAAGTATGGTTATGAAGAAAGTTAGTCTAGAATTCATAGTACCATATTATGCGCTTTCGCAAATTTTTTGTTATCATCCATACATCTTCTATGAAAAATATTTTTCTTAAAAAATGCATTAGTCACATAACAATTACTTGATACGTGTTACTGTCTTCAATGTCGTTCTGCAAGTATGGGGATAAGCTTGTGGATATGTGGTGGAGTTTCTAATCTTTTAAAGCATAACCCCTAATCCTCTCACAACAGCATGAATCTTCTGGCTTTCTGCAACCATAACCATAAAATAAAATTTGCTATACATGGATCAATGACAACTCATTTTTTTATGCAAATTGTGAGAGTTTTTGAACCATTTGATTTAATGCATTTTGGAGGGTTCAGATTGCAACTTGATGAATGACCCATGATAGTTTTAGTATCATCCATATATTTTCTTTAATAGTAGTACCAATCTCAAATAACGAGTGTTTTAAGTACCTCGGGTCCATCCTCCAAAAGGATGGAGAAGTCGATCGAGATGTTACGCATATAATTCAATCGGTTTGGAAGAAATGAAAATGTACGTTTGGGGTCTTATGCGATCGCAACATCCCTTTAAAATTCAAAGGCAAATTTTATAGGGACGTAGTGAGACCTGCAATGTTTTATGGAACAGACTGTTGGGCAATAAAACATCAACATGGCCAAAAGATGAGGGTAGCTGAAATGAGAATGTTCAGATGGATGTGTGGGTGGACTAGGAAAGACAGAGTTAGAAATGAAGTAATTAGGAGTAGCATCGATTGATGAGAATATGAGAGAAACAAGGCTAAGGTGGTTTGGACATATCCAACATAGTCCCTTAAGTGATCTAGTGAGAAAATGAGAGCAAATGGTGTTGCCATATGTTAAGTGAAGATGGGGAAGACGTAAGTTGACATGGACAAAAACCATAAAAAGATATCTAACTTTTATGGAACTTGATGAATCAATGATCTCATATAGAGCATTATGGCGTCCAAAGATCCATGTAGCCGACCCCACATAGTGGGAAAAAGTTTTGTTTGGTTTGGTTTAGTGATACCAGAAGCAATAACCTAAAAACTCAAATCCCGATCCTTTATAAATAAGTAAGACTTTAGCACATGGCATAACTATTTGCAGCCTTAAAAATGTATAATGTTTTTTGAGTCAAGTGAGTCCCGCAAGGAGCATGTATGTCCTACATCAAATAAGTATCCATGATAAATGGTTTCCCATGGAATCTATATGATGTTTTAAATCAGGTACTAAAAACAACAACAACAATTATATTGATAACAACAATAATAAGTGATAACAAAGATAGTAAAATGCATACCCTTCAATTAACTCCTCGAGTTGTGGCTGGAGCTCTTTGTCCCGTAATTCTTCAATCCTCTTTGATATTGAGTCAATTCTGTGAATTGCAACTCGGATTCTTGAGTGTAGATCCTTAACAACAGCACGTGTTTTATCAATTTTGTGGGAACTTTCTCCTTTTGATTCCAACTGTCTTAAAATTCTACATTTTGAGTCATACTCTCTTCTGATCATCTCACTAGCCTGGATTTAAGATAATTTGGTTAATTAGTATAGTATTATGACAAGGACAACACCCAAAAAATTTTACACTTCCAAGCAAAACAACTTGAGAAGAAAAGCTCATGTCTGGAGTCAGTACTAAAGAACTTTTATGAAATATAATGTTCTACATTAAGATTTGACAGAGAAAATTAAGACCTTGTCCGTCCTAGTCAACGGTCAACAGACAAGTTACAAATTAAATATGTACCACAAAGTTATTTTTGTCTCCGAAGTTTCACTTCATGACAAATAGTGTCCTGATTTACTAAGAGCATGGTGTTTAGCATCAGTTGCTCCTAGCCCTTAGTTATCCTGTCCCCCTCTAATGAGGATATACCATAATTATAGTTGAACTCCAATAAATTAACCAGAGGCAAAGTAATGAAGACAACTTCAAATATTTAGATGACAAATTTTAATTTCAAATATCACTCCACAGAATCATGCTCATCCATAAAGAATTTTGCTTTCCATAATTTTCTTTCCACTTTAGGTGGGATGTTGCAGAAGTTTGTCAAAGTTGAAAACGTTTGTAATATTTATATCTTCAAAGTATAATATCATTTCTCAAAAGAATGTTGGGAATTTTGGTATTAAGTTTTTCAGGTTTTGTATAATTAAGTCGGTAACTAAGTTAATGCCTCAATGGAAATATATCATGAATTCTAAACCTAATTGCTCTCCAATATATGGATGAGATTCTTCCCTATGTTCTCATTCATTCCATATATAGTTTGTAAATAGATCATATAATGAACTGCTTGAAAAGTAGTGCGAAATAGGAAGTTCCAGAATTAAAACTATAATTTCAACAAGAAATCGGCTATACCTTTACTTCATCATAAAGCTTCCTCTCCCACGCATATAGCCGATCCAAAGTTGAGGCATGACTGCTTGAGATCATGTGAATACTATCAAAAATATCACCGGTAAGGTCCTCAACATCGTCTTTTGAATTCACACCCAATGGATTCCTGAATGAAGATGATCGAGATGATACAGTCCTATGCCAAGTTAAGTACTTTACGTCTGATTGAGCAGGCTCTGAGCAGAAATACAAAAGACATGCTTAGCAATCAAGGAAGAAAGATCAGCCATAATTTGATTTAAACTATTATGTAGAAGTGGTGTAGAGGAGCGAGGCTTCATCAGATCATTAAACACTTCACTAAATAACTGTCAATAAATGCAAATATAAGCTTGGCAATCTAACTATTCATTGTTCAGACAGTTATTAAATTAAATAATTGTCTGTACCACGTCAAGATAGGGGCATTAAGATATAACCTTTTAACTTAAATTCATATTGATAATTGGAGATTTGATGAAATGTGAAAATATCTCAAACCATCTTATATCACTCATTTTTAATTATTAATAAATTAAAATAGTAGACTTATAATGTTAGTTTCAGCTTAAAGATGATAGATGAGTTTGATAAATATGGCTTGGATATAAACAGATCAACCCAACACAAAACATGAATTAAAATGATTGCAAATAAATTTACAAGTTGGATAGATCAAGTTGAACTCA
This sequence comes from Zanthoxylum bungeanum, assembly GCA_019454045.1. Classification (NCBI taxonomy): domain Eukaryota; kingdom Viridiplantae; phylum Streptophyta; class Magnoliopsida; order Sapindales; family Rutaceae; genus Zanthoxylum; species Zanthoxylum bungeanum. Next base: position 900 of record SKCR01037876.1, on the reverse strand, counting down.
ACTAGTTGATGATGTTAGGCATAGCCAATTTCTACCCCAAAAATCAAAAGGAAAAAAATATATAAATTGGTATATTCCTGACTTCCTGTTATTTGATGCATCAATTGTAGATTTTAGGAATAGGTTTCTAAATTAGAACCAACAATGGTGTAAAACACTCTCCGACTTTCCTTTCAATATTCCTACTTAAATACAACTGCAAACAAGAGTTACTACAACTTGATCTAATTTTAACCAGCAAGTGCCCAACTCTTTAGAAGCAGAACCCAATTCCTCACAAACTTTAGAGACTAACGGGAATTGAACATGGACAAGTGTGAAAGTGGGACATCTCAGCTCCATGTAGCAATGTGGAATGGAAGTGACATAGTTGCCATGCATGGGAATGTCACATAAACACAATATGTTGATGTTAGGTTCAAGTTGTGCTTGCAAGTAACATCAAGAATCTTTAGAAGTATTAAAAGCAAAAAGGCCAAGTAGGTGTTTAAAATTGTTTGAAATTGAAAAGGTTGTCTTTCACTTTTCTAAGCAAAAGTTGAAAACACCAAAATAGTAGCTTCAATAGTTTCTAGAATCCATTCTCCGCGTAATGTACTGTTGTTCGGTAACATATGCTATGATGTAAGTGCTTACTATCTTACAGTAAACAAATTTAATATTGTGTTGGAGCATTAAGACTTTGAAGGGGTTATTTCTAAAACTTTTTTTAGATATTTTTAAATACTCTGATAGTTTTTTTCCTATTTGGCTAACAGTTTCCAGGTAACATATGAACAAGAATACTAGGAATACAAACTCTTGTAGAAAATATTGCAGCATATTATATGATATCCACATGTCCCGTATTATTTATTTCCTTTTATTCCCATGAAAATGTGGGAAATGAGGCAATATATA